>JALPQI010008831.1:0-45121 GCA_025490895.1 Thaumatotibia leucotreta
GAATATTATGAAATTATACCCAGAGTAAAATGTAATGTAATATAATTACAATTTAAGAATTCTACGTCTTATGTCCAAATAAGTGATTTTCCTTTTCAAATAATCAAGTGGTCAATCCGTCGTTGTGGTGGATATTAATATATTGATTTAAGCTTTCACGATTATCACTCATATTTTAGCAACAAACGGGACATAATCGCGTAAACTTATGATTAATATTCTAATATTAATCTACGTTACCCGTGGTCGCAGGCAGACTGACGAGAAAATATTATCCACACCTTCGAGCTGCGCGGGTTTTTCGAACTACCCTCACTTGATCTTGATTATTCACTTCTAGGATAGGGTTGTCACTAGGCCTACACACAACACTCCCAACATCCAGTGACTTCAAAATGGATGTTTCGCGGACAATATTCTTTGCCCCCAGTTTGATTGAAATTCCGATGTTTCTTAATTTCAATAGCTTCATGTAGGTACTTTCCGGCTATGATGAATAAATACGTTCGGTTGAGAGGACTTTCGGATTATTAAGCACAATCCCATGCCTTGTTTCGCATTCCAACAAATCATGGAAATGTCGCATTTCTTTTGCTCTGAATAAGGATGTATTTTCCACTGAGTGTTGCAGATACGAGATTGAGTAAGTGTGACCAAATAGAAAGGTAAAGAAGTCAATCACTTGTATGTACATACGTCACTTTTCATACTTACGCTCAGCGATCCCGCTAAAGTTGTTGTCAATTATGGCGTATGCACGTAAGTAATGTGTCATCAGAATAAAATAGAACTTTATTCAGAACGCTTAATTTAAACTTAACTTAATTACAATGACAGTGGTACACATTTATAAAGCGTATCTGAAAAGGTCCACACTCAGCTTCATGCATCAGATAATTGTTTATTTCAACATCGATTTATGAATTGGCGTTGTTAGCCTACGATTGGTTTTGAAGAGCTAGTTAATTATCTATAGTATTACCCGCCGATTCAAAATAGAAAACTAATACAGAACAGTTAGGTAGCTAGGGGCCCCCGATTCCCCCAGAAATTTTAAGAATATGCTGTAACTTGTACATTGCTAACCGGATCTAATTTATAGGTTACAAAAGCGACTGGTCGTGACAAATAAGTAAAAAAGCGTTCACATTACCTTGAAAACAGGCAAATTATACCAATTCCCCACATTTCCATCCGTCAAGGTTCCTGACGTTCGCTAATTGGTTCTGAAACACGGCACGTCATCATTTTTCAGGACCGAGAGTGAAAAGTGGAACGGGGATTAAAATCGACGGACCACGTACTAGTAGGGCTGATATGATTTGGAAAGGTGGCAGGACAGTCTGATAAACACCTTTTTTATAGGTCTGTTTTTATAGTATTTTATGCAACCCTTGTTTATGAGAGGTCAAAACAGGCGAGTGGTGTGGGTAACAATTTGAGGCGAAGCCAAAAATTGTTATTAAAGACGCCACGAGCATTTGTGGACTGAGTTAAACAATGTTGCATACAACACTCATTAAAAAAATATAATCATATAAGACAAAATTAAAAAAGAAAGCTCCTCTATAGTTTACTATTCATCAGAAATAATATTAAAAATTAGGTTGGCAGCCATGTATTTCATTATGTCTTGTATACACGAGGTATCTTAAAATCCTAAAACGCACTGCGTGTATACCCGAATGCGTTTATGGGGAATAGACAATATAGACTTGTCTTGACATCTGTAAGGGTTAAGGGTGTGTTCACGACCCTGTAAATGACAAATAAAAGTACGGGAGTAGAAAAAAATAGAATAGAAAGCTGTTTACTCAGGAACTTAGTACATAACAAAACTGTTGAAAAAAAAACAAATTGATGAAAAATCATTCCTGAAAAGGCTTCCACTCAGCTTTGTGTCAAGGCATCTCTTGGATTTCTTGACGCTGGTCTTCCGTGAAAGCCCCGCTAATGCGAAAAAAATGTGATAGAAAATTGGAACCAGTATGTTCTTGTTTTTGAATGCGATTTCACTTGAGTAAAGATTTTTATGTATTTATGAGTAAGAGACTTGTTCTTATCAATACTATACGATTCCAAGTCTGTTATTCGTCTGTATTTTAAATCACTGAAAATGGTGACAAAAGCAAAATATAAATAATTAAATAAATAGATAAATTGTGGGACATCTTACACAAATCAACCTAGTCCCACGTTAAGCTCAATTAAGGCTTGTGATGTGGGTATCAGGCGATGATTTATATAATAGATAGATACATACAGATACTTAAATACCTACATACATAGTACCCATCTAGGTGACGATACATATAATAGATAGGTACTTAAATACATAGACAGCTATGACGAAGGTACAAATATTTGTAACAAATAAATACACAAATAATGCCCTCGCCGGGATTCGAACCCGGAACCTCCAGCTTTGTAGGCAGGGTCACTACCAACTAGGCTACGGAGGCTGGCAAGATGTCTGACAAAGAAAGACAGAAAGTAGATTGTACCAACTATGTACTAAAAACACACAGCTTTACACTACTTCTTTGCTCTTACAGACATGTTTATAAGAACGAAAGGGACAAACAATACTTAGCGTAAATAATCGTAATCAAATAAAGAAATATAATATTTCAACAAAAATAAGACTGTTTATTAATTGACATAGAATTGAAACATACGGGCGGGCCGTAAGGGCGGCATTGGTTTGCACGATTATACTAATTAAATTAGACATTTAATTACTATAGAGGTACATGCAAATCAATTCCGTTCTAATGGTATGCAGTAAAAACGTTATGCGTAAACTTAGGGAAACATAAATCTCGACTAAATAAGTTGCATAGTAAAAAACCAAAATATGGTCACCCTACAACACGCGCGGCGTAAATAATTCCTCGTAAGATTTACACCATACGCCCAAAGTGCGTTACGCACATTTAGTGCCTGTAAATTAGATATACGACTTTCCGGTCGACGACGTACGATTCGTTTTTTGCGACAAAGTTGCTAAGTTGCGTTTACGAGTTATGGTCTTTCCCTTTATTCCTAAACGCTAACTTAGCAAGCCTAAGTATTGGCCGTCCTTTTCGGTCGCATCAAATGTCTATAAGACTAAAAGGGACAAACAATACTTAGCGGTTTAATTTTACGCGTTCTGAATGGCATGCGCTAAAGGTGCATTCAAACCGAAAGAGCATTCGGTATTCTAACCGACTCTACGAAATTCGATCGTTACTCAAAACGTGATTGGTTGATTTCGTAGAACGGGGGATAAAACAGCGAATGCTCTTTTAGTTTGAATGCACCTTAAGATTTGTTCGGTCTGTTACGTATTAGTTCTACTATCGAGTAAGTTTATTAGTAAACAAGTTTTTGTCACATATGTAATATTTCTAACAATTTGAATCACCTACAGAACATCTATGTTTTTCACCTGCTTGTACGACACGGCATGTACAGATGTAGTGCAAGATCATTTCACTTCGGCTTTTCACGGAAATGCCCGAATTCCCCTGTCTCAATTAGCTTCAGTGCAATATATACTGAAGTTCATTGTGACAGCAATATGAATTCGGATGTTTCCGTGAAAAGCCGAACAGAAAGGATTTTGCACTACATCTGTACCTTCTCTTTTGGGTCATATTCTCTGCCTGTCTTTCCTTCAATCTAATGAATGATTTATTTATTTTTATTATTTATTTGAGACATCAACAGCTGTACATAAGAGACATATCGACACTGGAAATTTCAAATGTCGTAAGGGACAAAGGTCCACTTTTCAGGAGAGCCAAAAAACAAAAACCAAAATTTAAAAAAATCATAACTTGTTTAATATTCATCCGAATTAGATGGTTCTTATATACATAACGACGAAAAAGCTTTATCTTCATTAGACAATTAGGTATATACTTGTAAACTCAATAGTTTTGGAGATAGTGTCCCTTACGACAGAAATTTACTAGACAGATGTCCCTTACGCCCCCAAAAATTTCTAGTTTTTTTATGGAAATCTGTTACAACAAAAACGAAAACACTACCTCTTTGTCATAACTGTCAAATAACATGCTACATTACAACTATTTTCTGTTGTAAAGTCATTCTAGTTTCCAGATTAATTGAAGTAAGTAGCGTAAAAATGCAAGAAAATATAAAGTTGTGTACTTACAATTGTATTATTTTCATAGACGGAGATCAATTTCACGTGTAATTTATTATATTTTAGATAACCCGTTACAATTTATAGGAAATAAAACCAAACATGTTAGGTATGTATATATTTTAGTCAGCTTAGTGTTGTGAAAAGAAGAAAACATATATCTAAAAATTGCTTTGAGAGCAACCTGAGCCCGAAACAAAAACATATTATTAAGAAAGAAATTCTGGATAAGTAATCTAACTGCTTCCGCAAAGATCTATGACCCTTTTTGATGATACTCGTGCTATTAAGACGTGCGGTCAAAGGAACTATCGAATCCTTAGGGAACGAACCACTGACTGAAAACCTACATTTGTAGCCCAAAAAATGGTTAAGGAGCGCTGAGTTAGTGCAAGTCATTCAAATCGACTGAAAATATGAAGTGTTTCCTACATTATCAAAACGAAATCAAGGCGCCCTCCTTCCGCGCCTGGCAAATATTTCGGGCAAGCATTGCATTGGGGTTTATACTGAGAAAATGGACTAGTGTCAAGGTACGCTTTATACCAAAAAGCAGGAAAAACGAGTATAGATAATACTTGTTCTAAGTCCTTCAAAACTATTAGTCTAACATCTCTATTTCTTTCACTACTTGGTGGCAAGATCTCTAAGTCTAAATCAACATGTTTACCAAAAACTACCCCAATTGACCTGGTCACAAGGTCCATAAAAGTAAGTAAGTTAGTAAGTAATTCTTTACTGCATCAGTAAGAAAATAACAGAAAGAAACAAAATAAAAATAAGCTAAGCACACGATACACGATACACGATAGAGGTTACCAAAGCGGCGGTAAAGTCTAGAGAATAAGCAATCAGGTCGGTGTGTATTCCTTGATGTCGAAGGTGCTTTCGATAATAAACTCACAGAAACCATCCTTAATGAAATTAAATCAAAGTGATGAAACCACGACTATATGGGTCCGAAGAGTGCTCTCTAACAGAATAGCTACTCCAACCCTCAATATAACTGAGTATGAATTTCACACAACGACAGGGTGTTCTCAGTGTTTGAACAGTCTGCAAAAACCAACTTGAAAGCCTGGGCTTTCGGAAATAAAACAAGCACATCGAATGTGGCTTCACCAGACAGTCGAAGTACCCTCAAGATACAAATGGACCAACGAACAGAATAATTGTTGAAAATGGCACCACAGGTACAAGTAGGTGAGAGGCCTAAGGTCAGAGTTTGCGTCAGTATCAGCAAAATGGCCTTCATTTTCTAGACAGAAGTCAATATTATGATGATTTCCGCGCATAAATATTACATTATGTGTGGCAATCAATTTGGCCAGAAACCTAAAAACCAATATTATCTATTATCTACATCAACTCAAACAGTCAAGCTGCGATGCTCTCACTAGTCCAGTGCTGCAAGAATAAATTAAACGCCCTTGACTTTAATGAAGTTACACTTAGATGGGTATTAGGATATTCCAATATTGTTGGAAACTAAACAGCAGATGAGTTTACCGGAAAGAACGGCAACACACGCATTGTCAGCCCAGAGCCTTTCTATGGAATCACCAAACCGGAGCCATATTATCTGCTGAACAAACTAGATATGATAAGATAAGATAAGAGCAATCGCACAGTTGAAGTCCATCAAAGTAACTCTCACTCGTAAGCTCTTATCAAAGGGTTCAATAACAGAAAACAATAAAGAGCTACTTGAGCTCAAAAGTAACAAAGCCTGTGAAGAATCGAGAATCCTAACTATTAACATATGTATAACAATCATGGGTAAGAAACAAGATGCAATATGTAGCTTCTGCTAAAAATCATAGCAAACTACTTTGCAACGTTGCAACATATTGATTTAAAATATCAATTAATCTACTATGGACCTCATCCTCCTCTGTTTCTGCAGACCACAAATGCATAAAATAAGTATTTACCTAGGTAGACCTTATGATGTACACAAAATTGCAGCCGTCAGAATTTGGAATGTTCTGGCCTCGACAAGAATCAGTAATGACTTATAAAAAGGGCTGCGACAAAATATCATTACTGCTCGGCGCGGCGGATATTAGACCAAAACAACAATAATAAAGATGATAATATGGCAGATGTCCGGACCTTATTACTATAGACACACTTACACTTACACTACACTTTTCAATAGCCTGCTGAGACTGGTTCACGGTTCACGTGTACTACAGAGTAAATTTCTCGAATTGGCAAAAGACAGCTAATTATAAATAAGCCCATGATTCCCAGGGAGTTAATAATAAGATTGGGGCAGCTTGTGGCGAGCTGTTCGGCAATAGCGACATCGTCTCAGGCATGTTTTCGTCGGTCGGAGTAGAATCCAAGATGAACTGTAGGACTCGGCTTGCCTTGATTGGCCGTTGGCCGTCCAGAGAAGAATCGTTAGAGCGATGTATATGCTCCAGGGGTGGAAGTGGAAATGTGCGTGAGTTGCTGGTCGATGCAGTATCTATGTGGTAGTAAAAATACTGCTCTGCCCTCACCCCTCTTCCTGAGACGCCCTGGGTCAAGTCGCGCCGGCACTGTTGCAAGTGCTATAAGAAACTAAACAAAATGTTATAACGTACATAAAAAATCTTTCAAGATTTTTAATATCAACTCTCATTCATGTACCGTATTTAATGTAGTAACGTCTACTTTATAAAATTAAAAGGTGAGTTACGACATCAAACTTTAAAATTATTTTGATTTATATGTACATACGACATAGTTTATTAAGAGAATAGAGCCATACTATCTTCGAAATTGTGTTGTAACGCACAAAAGCCTAAAACATTTGTCCCTTACGCCATTGTGAATTCACAGTTTCGTATTTATTTCATCAGATAGAATGTCGTAAAGGCACCTTTTTTGCTGTAGTAACTGTTGGAACATAGAGTTCTTATATGTGACCGATATAAACTAGCTGGTTAGAATAATGAAACTAATGTCAATGTTTGTTTACCTAGTCGCTCTGTCACGTTAGTTTATCACTTCAGTCTGCTTCTGTGCACAATATAACTCGGAACAGTTTACTGGTATTTCATTTACGGAACCTCCAACATGGTAGCATCGCTGCGGTAATAACCAGATTCCAAAAAAGTGCGCGTGTGATTTCGATACAAATATTTTCAAAATTTATTCGCATGAAAACAAAAGATGGCATCTGCCAGTCAGAATGTTTCGATCGAAAAATTATCCGGAATTCAAAATTATAATTCATGGAAATTCGTCATGCGGATGGTGCTTATTCACGACGATCTTTGGGATTGTGTGGGAAAGCGTGAAAGTAATGAAATCGACGAAAAGAAGCAGGAGAAGGCGCTCGCGAAAATCGCCTTAAACGTACAGCCTTGTGTGTTTCCACTGATTCGAAACGCCAAGACGGCTCGCGAGGCATGGGACAACCTGCAGAAGGCGTACGAGGACAGAGGCTTATGTAGACGACTCGGATTGCTTCGTACATTATTCGCTACAAAATTAAGCGAATGTGTGAGTATGGAGGCATACGTGAACAAGGTCTTGGATTCATCGCAACAACTGAGCGACATCGGAGCGGCTTTGGAAGACGACTTCGTAGCCGTAATTTTGCTCAGCGGTTTGACAAGCGATTATGATTCGTTGATTATGGCTCTAGAAAATTCGAACACGTCACTGTCAAGCGAAACTGTCAAATCAAAATTGCTTCAAGAAAATGCACGTCGTGATGAGAAAACCGAAGATACGACTGCTTTAGTTGCTCGAAAGACACGAAAACCAAATAAGTGCTTCAAATGCAAGAAGACTGGGCATTTTATGAAGGATTGTCCTGAAAAGTCTGACGGCAAGAAGAGTGGCCGTAAAGGCTCGGCGCTTCTCACAGCGTTGACCGCAGGTATCAAGCGCGACGTTTGGTACGTAGACAGCGGCTCATCCTGTCATTTATGCAATGACCGCACATTTTTATCGGATTTTTCGAACGAGAAACCGAAGAAAGTGTACATTGCCAATGGCGAAGCTCTAATGACGGCTGGACGAGGTACGGCGCAGGTTGTGTTCAAGGACAATAGCGTAAGAATGATAAGTAATGTGTACTTAGTTCCTAAATTGTCTACTAATTTGTTATCTGTAAGTGCCATGGTCAATAAGGGTTACAAAGTTGTGTTTTGTTCTGGTGTGTGTACAATCACCGAAAATGGGGAGGTTTTAGCTACTGCAACCGAGAGAGATGGTGTTTATCAACTTGATGCCATTGAAACCGTGTCTGTTTTGTGTAGCGAACCATCCTCGCAGGCTATGTGTTCGTCTTTGTCTGTAGATACAGGTGACAGCGAGGCGGCGTCAGAGTGTCAACTGAAGGATGACAGTCGTCCTGTTGAACACGTCAAGCAAGCGCAGGCCCAAGCACCAGCGAAGCAGTTAACGCAACAAGTTTGGCATCGACGTCTGGCGCATCTGAACACCCGAAGCATGGAGTTATTGCGAAAAGGTATGGCTACTGGGATTTCTTATGATAACAATAACTTTCAGTCTTGTGTTTCCTGTGTTGTAGGTAAACAGACTAGGTTACCATTTCCAAAGAAATCTGTATCCAGGGCAAATGACATACTTGGGTTGATTCACAGCGATATTGCGGGACCACTTCCGTGTCCGTCCATGGGTGGGAAAAGATATTTCCTGACGTTCATCGATGACCTGTCACGAAAAACTTTCGTTTATTTCCTTAAGAGGAAGGATGAGGTTTTCGAGATGTTCAAAGAATTTAAAACTCTTGTAGAAAACCAAACCAATAAGAAAATAAAAGTTTTGCGAAGTGACAATGGTGGTGAATATGTCAATTCTAATTTTCAGAAATTCCTGAAGAAGCATGGAATACGACATCAGACCACAGTACCAAGGTCTTCAGCGCAGAACGGTGTCGCGGAGCGCGCGAACAGAACCATCATGGACAAAGCCAGGTGTATGCTTCAGGAAGCAGGTCTGAAGAAGGAATTCTGGGCAGAAGCCGTTAACACCGCAGTCTACCTGAAGAATCGTTCTCCAACTAAGGCTGTGATGGGCAGTACACCAGAAGAGAAATGGACAGGTAAAAAGGAAAACCTTAGTCACCTACGCATTTTTGGTTGTCAAGCTTATGCTCTTCAGCACAAACGGGATAAATTGAACCCTAAGAGTAAAAAACATATTTTTGTTGGATACTGTGACGAAACAAAAGGTTACAGATTGATTGATCCGACCAACTCGAAAAATGTCATAAAAGCAAGAAATGTAATTTTTCTAGAACATACTTTTTGGAATGACACATCATCTGATGAATGTGACAGTTCACGTTACAATCTCGTTGATCTGGCTAGCAACGATAAAACTGTCAATGATGATGCTCAATTGCAACCGATGTTACCCACAGAGCCCGCAGAAACATCTACAGAAGACTGTCAAGATAATACTGTCATTACGGTAGATGATTCTGAGAGCAGTACTGAGACCCCAGATGACTCAGCGGACGAAACGTACATTCCAGGAGATTCGACACTGGAAGACTGCGAGAACTCTACAGAGGAATCCAGCGAGTTTGAGTCTGCGAGCGTAGCGCGCACTGCGTGCAGTGACAGCGGGGACCCTCAGACAGTTCGTGAGGCACTGAATGGCCCGGAAGCTAAGGAGTGGAAAGCTGCGATGGCGGAAGAGTATAAATCCTTCATCGATAACAAATGTTGGACTCTGACTAATCGCGATTCGAAGCAACGGCCAGTTAAGTGCAAGTGGATCTTTAAAAGGAAACTTGGGCTGAATGGGGAAATTTTAAGGTATAAAGCGCGCCTTGTTGCAAAAGGTTACACGCAGAAATACGGTATAGATTACGAAGAAACGTTCTCTCCCGTAGTACGATATTCTACTATACGTACCTTGCTCGCTTTAGCTGCGGAACATAATATGAATATCGAACATCTGGATGTGAAAACGGCATTTTTGAATGGAGATTTAAAAGAAACCGTTTTTATGGAACAGCCAGAAGGCTATAAAATAAAAGGCCAAGAAGATAAAGTTTACAAGTTAAATAAGGCCATATACGGACTGAAGCAAGCTTCGAAGTCTTGGTATGATAAGATAAATGGCGTTTTAACAAATAAAATGAAATTCAAGCGATTATCTTCTGAACCTTGTGTTTATGTCAAGTCGAGTGGAAAATCTATGGTTATGATTGCGCTCTACGTTGATGACATAATGCTATTTTCTTCAGCTGATTGCCAAGATACGGCGAAAATCAAAGAGGAACTGAAGAATGCCTTCGAAATAAAAGATTTAGGGCCAGCACATCACATTCTCGGAATGAGGCTTTGTAGACAGAATAACGAAATAACTCTAGACCAGTCGAGTTACATTAAGAATGTGCTAGAACGATTTCAAATGTCGGACTGCAAATCTGCGCGAACACCTATGGAAACAGGACTGAAGCTCGTGAAGTCAACTAAGAAGGACTGTACTTACGACTACAGAGGCCTGATAGGCTGTCTCATGTACATAGCAGTGTGTACGCGGCCGGATATTGCACATGCTGTCAGCTCACTCAGCCAGTTCAACGATGCTTACGACGAGACTCACTGGAAGGCGGCAAAGCGCGTTCTTCGCTATCTTAAAGGTACGCTTAATTATTCTTTAACTTTTCAGAAGTCAGGTTTGAATATTCTCGCGTATGCGGACGCAGATTATGCGTCGAATGAGGTCGACCGTCGATCTTATACCGGTTTCGTTTTTAAAATTGGCAATTCTACCGTCTCTTGGGAGAGTAGAAAGCAGAAAACAGTGGCTCTTTCTAGCTGCGAAGCCGAGTATATGTGTCTGTCAGATGCTTGTAAAGAGGCTCTTTTTCTGCGAAAGTTTCTGTTCGAAATTTACGGGGTACAGTACAAAATAACTTTGCACAATGACAATCAGTCAGCACTGAAGTTGTGCACTAATTCTATGTACCACGCCAGAACAAAACACATCGATGTCAGACATCATTTCATCAGGGAAATCGTTGAAGAAGGTACGGTTACCTTAAAGTATCTTTCCACTGACCAAATGATCGCTGACGTGTTGATGAAACCTTTGACTAAAGAAAAACACGATAAGTTCGTTTCCCATTTATTTATTACACTAAATAAGTGAGTTCTTGGATTTTAAGTAATGTACTTGCAGAAGTATAGATTATTTTGGATCCGTGTCATATATGTTTTGAATGTTTTCTTTACTATTTATATGTGACGGATACTTTGATAATTTTATACTTTTGCTAATGTTTTTGCTGTAGATAGTTTTTATTCCTTAGGGCAGCAGATGTGTCATTACTTTATATATATCCTTATTGTGTTTATTGTTGTGTGGCTATGTAAATATTTGTAGTTTATATTGGATCAAGGGCCAGTGTTGGAACATAGAGTTCTTATATGTGACCGATATAAACTAGCTGGTTAGAATAATGAAACTAATGTCAATGTTTGTTTACCTAGTCGCTCTGTCACGTTAGTTTATCACTTCAGTCTGCTTCTGTGCACAATATAACTCGGAACAGTTTACTGGTATTTCATTTACGGAACCTCCAACAGTAACTAACCACATAGGGATTTATGAATAAGAAGGATATACTACGTTGAAAATGGACACGTTATCCCTTCAAATTAAAAATTTGACCCATACAACATTTTTTTTAAAGCAATATGAAGTTACGACAAAATAAATTCACTTCATAACTTCTTTATTTGAAGCGATATCAAAAAGTTAATTATACAGATCGATAGAGAATTTTTTTCTGAGTTCTATGCAATTTAAAGTGTACTTACGACAAAATGTCCCTTACGACATTTGAAATTTCCAGTGTCGATATAAAACTGAGAGTACTACAGTAAATAAAGCCAATAAAAATATTCTTCCTCTACCTTTAAGATTGTAAATCTTTTATTATTTTTATTTCGACTAGGTGTGCAATAGAGAGTACTGTATTGTACAGTCAAAGACAAAATAAGGTTTACACAAAAATGATCAAAAATATGTCAATGAGCGGATTCTTTTGATACTTGGTTTTGCACTTGACTGTATGTACATGTACATAACTATGCATATTCCATTTACATCATCAGCCTATGATAGTCCACTGCTGGACAAAGGCCTCTCCTATTAACTACTTATGCGTATTGACGCATCAGGAGGTAAATGCCCATAATCGCCACGCTGGGCAAGCAGATTGGCGATCGCAGTAATGTGTCCACTATGATAACGCTGCTTCCCATCATCAATCGTTATTAAAAATGGTCAGTGACACTGTGTGGTGACGGCAGTAAGAATACATTTGTCACCACCCCAACTCCTCCTGCGGGTGTCGTAAGAGTCGACTAAGGGATATTCCATTCATAACATGTAAATTAATTTCCTTCCTTCGTACCTTTTGCGGTCTAAATTCGATTCAATTAAACCAACGATAAATATTTTCATAATCGCCTAAGCATCCATTTCAAATTATTATCGTTCCTTCGTCTTACAAATCCAGGGTAAATAGCCAAAACCCCCTAAACGTAACTGAAATCGTTAGAACCAGCGTCATTTCATTCAATTCCAAATTCAAATGAAGTCATCATTTCGAAAATTCCAGAAACCACGACCTTAAAACGAGGGGTTATGGTTGTGATTTGAATGTAAATGCATGGGAATATGGCAATTATGGCGGGAACATTATTTTGTAACGGCTTTTGTAATGTCCGTTTCAATAATGTATGGCCTGGGATTTGAATGGGAGTTTTTTAAAATGGATTATTCTGGATAAAGTTACATCGAGCTTTCTGTCGAAAGTTTAACTTTGTCTAACTTGTTCGGTGAAATTTTATGTGTGCGGGTTTTGTAGGCAAAGTTGCGTGTTTTTGGTAACTAGGATCCTACTAATTAAAAAGGATACTAGATGAAGGTAAAGGAAATACCGTCTAAGTAATGATTTCCGTGATTTTATGATTCCGCGATGATTAAAAACAAACGTCTATCGCTTCGCTTACCATCGTACATACATACATATGGACTTCTAATTCATTAAATGTCATTTCAATGTAGATTTTTTTGAATATTTTCAACTTTAATCATTTTAGTACATAATTGGGTAAATCCATTTATTGTAACTGTAATGTTATGAATGTGACCATTTCACAGTCTGTTTATTTACTTATGATCCAAGTTAGTGTTACATAGTATTTTCATAACAACCATTTTGAAATCTAGATACACACAGTAAAATTTTCACAATTAATAAATAAACCCGCTAGAAATTGGTCACTTACATCACTCTTGCTTGGAATTGTCCAAAATAATGATGATTTGGATTTGTTTAAATAATAATAATAAATATCTTGGGACATCTTACATAAATCGACCTAGTCCCACGGTAAGCTCAAATTAAGACTTGTGATGTGGGTACCAAGCAACGATACGATATATATAATAGATAGATACATAGAGATACTTAAATACGTAGACAGCCACGACCAACGAACAAACATTTGTGATAAAGAATACCCTCGCCGAGATTCGAACCCGGATCCTCCAGCTTTGTAGGCAGGGTCACTACCAACTACAGCTACAGAGGTTGACAAAATGTTTATGTGCACAATTTTCCTTTTCAGAAGATTTATCCGTATAAGTAGTTTGGATTTCTAAAGGCTGAATGAAATACTCCTAATGATGAATGTGTGGCGTCAAAATACGAATAGAGCTCTATTTTGTTTATACAGATCCGTTCCAAGTTGGTAAAAAAAAAAAACGTTATTGTAACCGGTATTATAAACCTGTGCTTGGCTAAACTTGCCTATTTCTAAGAACAAACATTTGATAGTTTAGTAATGAGCCTTATATATGATGTTAAGTCTATCAGAAAAATGGTCAGTCATATTACTAAGGATTAATGTATAACTGTCAAAAGTTTATTCTTGGATCTCGCATATAGACATAAAAACATAAAGAGATAATACTAGAGCTACGATTTATAAATACCATAAATAACGAATAAACGGGCAGACTTTGTTTGCGAGGGCAAGCAAAAATTAATTTCGAATGTTGAAATAAAAAACGGATTACGGTAACTACAGATTTAGATTTTTCGTAATCATATTTGCTATTGCATCAACTAATCACTCTACTATCTATTTCTTAACGACTTTTCGGGAGGATAAATATTTCTTTCAAACTTTTTCAAGTTCATTCTTGATCAATTCAAAAATTCATGTTAGGAGGAGAGCTGACACATTTTTAAAAGTTATCGTCGAGTCACCGTTTCTAAAGAAACACTTTAATAAAACGTTATTCGAAAGAAACGTTTTTGTAAAACTGTTACAGAAATGAACGCTCATTTCAAGCTAACAGACGGTTTTATGCGAGTTCCCCGATAATCTGGGAATATTGCTCTCTGTGTACTTACTCATATCTACACACGATGTCACGCTGCGATGAGGGCTCAAAGGGTATTAGGTAATCAGTGAATCATCATTATCATCATTATCAGCCTATGATAGTCCACTACTGGACGTAGGCCTCTCCTACTAACTATGCGTATAGACGCATTAGGAGGTGAATGGAAATAATTGCCACGCTGGGGCAAGCGGATTGGCGATCGCTGTAATGTGTCCACTATGATGACGCTGCTGCCCATCATCAATCGTTTATCAAATAATGGTCAATTACAATTCAATCCCTTAGTCGACTCTTACGACACCCGCAGGAGGAGTTGGGGCGGTGACAAATGTATTCTTACTGCCGTCACCACACGGCCTGAATCAGTGAATATATATGAATGCCATAAGAGCTTAGTATTATTTTAGAATAAAATAACAATAAGTTTAGAAACTTGATTAATGTAGAGTATCATTTTTTTCTGATTTGTATGGAAGTTTTGAGTTTAGAGGGTTACTCACGTATTTAAGTCGATGATTGCTCGACATGTTTCGACCCATTAAGAGGGTGCTCGTCCGGAGCACCCTCGGCCAAAGCCCGACGCCCCGACGCGTACTGTGGCCCTGCTAGAACGGGTACTGGCCGCGGGCGGTGGTGGCGGGGGCGATGCAAGGAAAGATCTACCCTCAGTGTTACTTTTGTCATAAAGGGACACACAACACTCACTGCATCACTTGTTCAATAATATTTTTTTAATACAGACGGCGCCTTTTTTAGAAGTGGATCATTTTTTGTCAGGTTTCAAACTTCGGAGGGCCATATATCTGTCTGTACTAAAAAAACGTCGTACGAGACACGTGCAAAAACGAAATTCGTAACTCATGTCGATTTAAAACACTCCCTTCAGTTGTGACTCTCGGCCACTCGTTTCGAATTTCATGTTTTTTGCACTTGTGTCGTAGGTAATGTACCTACTATAATGTCTATAATACAGCCCAACATTATTATTAATATTGAAGACGTAATCCAAATGTAACTTATTGAAAAATCCTCTTCAACCCTTTCAATTAATCAGCTTTGTTTCCAAAAATAAATACGAAGCGACATTTTTAGGTCTTCGTTTATGAACTAAATGAAATTTTCTTGCAACTCCTTTGACCTTAATTCCCAAGTTCTCGCCAATTACATTTTTCCTTCTCGACGTCACTTAGCGGTTAGGAGTCTTTAAATTCAATTTTCTGAGAGACCCAGCCCGCATATTTTAATATTGTGACGTCATTTGTTATTCAGCTCTCTAGATCTAATAAAATGCGTGAATTTAGAAGAAATGTTTTAAGGACTTATCTTATTGAGATCTAGACTTTTGTATTACGAGTAGTAAGTAGTCGCCTGTTCTAAGATTGAATAAATGTGTCTGTCCAACGGAAGTATGCAATTTGGATACGTTTAATATCCACCAATTACACTTTCTACTGCATAGGCTAAGCGGGTAAGATATAACTGGAGCGTAACTCCATTCACATAGGTACCATAGCTTTTGGTGAAAAAGCTGTAATAAGATAGACAGATAAAAAACTTTATTCATGTCCACAACATACATGGCGTTCACAATCAGTAGTAGGTACAAAAGCGATGTAATAAAGATAAATTACAGAAAAGCATGCAACTTAAGATAACTTATCAATAAAGCCATGTGTCGTGGCAGGTAATAGGTGCTGTGCTAGCTCAGCATAATGATGCAGCATGCCACATCGCTGATATTCTGCCAGGACCTTTAATAAGCGTTATCTATTAAGAATGTACGAGTACTTATACGAATTTAACAGCATGAATTGTTGGTATCTTAACGTTACTAGTATCACCAACAAGTATAAGAGTGCGGCTCCACTGACGCGGAGCGGAGCGGAGCTGTGCAAAACAGACCAATTACATTCTTCAAATTCAAAATTCTAAACACTGTGATGTGATCTCATTGGCCGAGCTCCCACAGCTCCGCTCCGCTCCGCGTCATTGGAGCACACTCCGCGCACCCTAAAGATACTAGCTGTACTAGTTACAAAAAAAGTAAAGATAAGAAGACAGTTATTTTCTTCTATATACCGCTGCTATTTGCTTCAAAAACACACTAGATTTGTTTCACCATAATCTGCCCTGCTAAGCAAAATAGCGATATCTCAAAAATAGAAGCAACGGCCGTGTGGTGACGGCAATAAGAATACATTTGTCGCCACCCCAACTCCTCCTGCGGGTGTCGTAAGAGTCGACTAAGGGATTGAAGTGTCACTGACCATTATTTGATAAAAGATCGATGATGGGCAGCAGTGTCATCATAGTGGACACATTACTGCGATCGCCAATCCGCTTGCCCAGCGTGGCGATTATGGGTATTTTCCTCCTAATGCGT
The DNA here is from genome assembly GCA_025490895.1 of Thaumatotibia leucotreta. Lineage (NCBI taxonomy): Eukaryota > Metazoa > Arthropoda > Insecta > Lepidoptera > Tortricidae > Thaumatotibia > Thaumatotibia leucotreta. The sequence goes on from JALPQI010008831.1 coordinate 16,953, forward strand.
TTATACGCATAGGTAATAGGAGAGGCCTACGTCCAGCAGTGGACTATCATAGGCTGATGATGGATTTGCTTCGAAAACACACTAGATCTGTTTCACCATAATCTGCCCTGCTAAGCGAAATGGCGATATCTCAAAAATAGAGGCATTTGGAAAATAGAATCGTCAGCTATAGAATTTAAGGTGTATGTTTGCATTTAATTTTATTTTTAGATATCGCTATTATGCTTAGCAGGGCAGCATTCATCTGTCAGATAAAAGTTAGCTGTCTTTTTCTCTTATATGCCTGGGGAAACAGGATAATGTATTTTTATCTGACGGTTATATTTATCTGAAGATTGTGAATTAGGCCATGAATTGCTTAAATATTCAACCAAATCCTCATTTAAGCTAGCTATTCATACTTAGCCATAACTGCATAAATTCATACATGTAATACCAAAAAGCATTCATATGAATAACCATTCTATTCTGGCTTGCATCCAGCTTAAATTCATGCAGTTACTATAGCCTTTATAACTAATACGTTACGGTTCAATTTCGATCACTTCAGGGATAAATTTGATTACAAACGTCCCTCGTTTTTGCCGTGTCAGTAACTCTTATGTGTGTACTAATAAAGGTGAAATTTAGTATCGTTGGCTGTTCACGGAATTGCAGTATATAAGCCTAGTGTTAGGACAAATGTGGAATTTAGGCGTTTTATGGACGGAGCTTAATGCCTGCCCTAGGTTTTAGGCAGCAATTTAGGTGTATTTCAGGCGCTTAGATCACAATATGAGACTAATTATTTAAATATAACACCCAAATGTAATAGTAAATTGTGCATCAAGGGAGGTAAGTACGGAATTACTAACGAGAGTGTTAAAAGCCCGACGCCGTAGGAGGGCTTTTAATGACTCGAGTTAGTATTCTGCTTACCGACCGTGATGCATACAATGTTTTTCATCACACTTGCCGACACAAAAATAAGTTTTAAGACATAATATTATTAAAGGACGTACTGACATTTCTGTTACTCCCTAGGGAATTACACTTTTCTATTACTCCTGCTACGCAAGCAATGGCGCGCTTAGACAGCAAGTGTGATGAAAGAATATATTTGTCACCACCCCAACTTTTCTCGTGGGTGTCTTAAAGTCCTCTAAAGGATTGAAGTAATGGATTGATTGATGGGCAGCAGCGTCAACATAGCGGACACACTACTGCGATCGCCAATCAGCTTGTCGAGCGTGGCGATTATGGACATTTACCTCCTATCCCCATAGTTATTGGGAAAGGCCTACGTCCAGCAGTGGATTGCGGTAGGTTGATGATGATCAACCTTCCGCAGTATGTGGGTCAAAATTCTTTTCATTGTCTTATTTTGTGTCCCTAAAAAACGTGATGCAGTGGTGATTTTTGTATGAGATGATGTTTTGTTTTCAATTACTGATGTATGGATTAAAATCTAGCGTGAAAAAGAAATACAAATGCACCGGTTTTTTTATATACTGAGTCAAAATATCAACTAAAAGCGTGACAGAGTGGTATGACATAAGACAACGAAAAGAATTTTAACCCGTTTGTCAGGCCCTATAGCTTAACTTTGGTAGTGGTTCCAGGTTCAAATCCCAGCAAGGATAATTTGGCCATTTTATTTCAAGTTGTTCCTCAAACTTTTTTATTTATTTAGGCATTTTAGTAAGATTGAAAGAAAGAAAGAAAGGAAAGAAAAAATATTTATTCAGTGTGCTTAAAATACAAACATAGGTACAAACTATAACATATCATTAATTTTTAAAGCGTTACTGATAAGATTTTCACTCAGCTTTATGTCAAGATACCTGTGAGGTACCTTGACGCTGGTCTTCCGTGAAAACCATTTTGTATCATTTCTACTCAGCATTTCTCGCTCGTTGTATCCTCATAGTATATTACATCCAATATTCATGACATAATACATATATAGTTTGCTTCTGTGGACAAAAATTGGAACAAGCCATTTCGTTGTCAGTAAAAGTTAGGATTATCAGAATTGCCTACGGATTGGCCCAGTTATGCTACAGTTGACAATAATTTCATAAGGGCGTATGTTGTATGATTTTCCTATAGGTATACGCCTTTCTGAAAATATATTCAGATAATCCCGAACATTTTCCGATGACCTGGTTTGGTTAGCCTCAAGAATTATAATACTGATGGATTCTAGTTCAAGGCTTTGAAACGCAAAATATGGACTAGCGCGTTGATTCTCCTTTGTTTTTTAACCGACTTCGAAGGAGGAGCTTCTTAATACGACTGCTGCTATGCATGCTACTTGATATCTTCTAGAGTCGTGAACCGATGTTTTTTTTTTATTGAACTTGTTTAACCCTGTAATTCCGTTGGCAATATATCGGGGTCTGATGATGGGATCTTGGAGAAAAAGGTTGAAGTCGGTTTTCAATATTTTTGATTTGGTCGTTATCAACTTAACCACTTTCCAAAAAAATACGCAAATATATAAATACAGTACTTAACCAAACGAAAGGCAGACCTTTTAGCCCGATGAGGTCCTATTCTAGTTATAGCACAATAGCATAGTTTTTTGTTGTTGATTTTTTTATAAATCTTGAAAAGAGTACATTTTCTACAGTCGGACAAAAAAGAGTAGAAATTAAAAAGTGGCAACATTGTAGCGTCGTCCCGTTTTCTCACGCATATTGATTTGAAAGGGACGACACTACGATGTTGCTACTTTTTAATTTCTACTCTTTTTTGCCGACTGTACGTAGGTATAGTTGAGAAGCGATTTGTAATAGAAAACGGCTGCAGCCACTAAATAAAAAGAAGTGGACATTAACAATAACGATTTTTAGCATAAAGTCTTATATTTCTTCTATTTAAGTAATCAGAATTACCACAAAGATATTTTTTGCAGCCCTTTTTAATCAAAATCAGTCTGGAGCGATTAAGGTTAATGAATTCTGCCTTTAGAAAATAAACCTTTATAAAAACTGAGATAGAATTAATTAACAACCTTAATTTTCAATTTAAAAATATGTATTTGACATCTGGGTCTGAGTTGCACCTAGTGATGTGCCGTAACCGGTAAGTTACCAAAAACTATACCGGGAATATTCCCAAATGGTATCATTTCCTATAGTAACATTGGGAATTAATTGGGAACGGACCATCTCTAGTTGCACTCAAAAATTATCGTCGGCTGACATCAAAAACTCACTAAGTAAGTAACAAATACCTTGTACCTAGGTACTTGAAATAAACCTCGTACCTCAGTTCCGATTCATTGCTGACATATGAGGTTGCTAAGTGTAATCATAATCATCATTTATTCATAATATAAAATTACATGTCAGGTAATAATTACGGTGCTACAGTATAGTAGATACATACTCGTATTTTACAATCTAGTAAAATAAATAATACAAGTTAATTAATTAGTTTTGCTTTAAAAATTGATGCACTTTTCGCGGCGATCATGTCTCTCGGCAGGCGATTATAAATTTTTCGGCCCATAATGTGAGTCAGCTTTTTTGACTTAACGAGCCTATGTGGCGCAAGTGGCAATGACAGTTTTTACGGTTCCTTAGTAAAGTAGGAACATCATAGTTTCGCCATGTCCGTCTGTCTGTCCGCAACATAGCTCAGTGGCCGTTAGTACAAAAAAATGCAATTTGGTACTAGTACACGTATTAATCGTGTAGTGACGGCAGTAAGAATACATTTGTCACCACCCCAACTCCTCCTGCGGGTGTCGTAAAAGTCGACTAAGGGATTGAAGTGTCACTGACCATTATTTGATATAAGAATGATGATGGGCAGCAGCGTCATCACAGTGGACACATTACTGTGATAGCCAATCCGCTTGCCCAGCGTGGCGATTAAGGTACGAGTACGCAGCCGGCCGCAGGCGACAACTGCAGACGACGTGTCGCGACGACACTACTGGTTTCTATGTATTTCTATGAAATTCCCTCCGTAGTTAGCGACATGAAGCTAGCGACGCGTCGCCGAGCGGCAGACGGCAGTGTCGCCCGACCGCAGATCAGTAGTGTCGCTGACGCCGCGATATTTATGGCATTTATTTTCATTGGCTCGATTTCTTCTCTGATTAATCTTAGTATAAAATCGAACTGTTTTTCATTTAAACGACAATACTCTCTGAATTCTTTCATATCGCTTTTCAAATGGTTTTTGATCAGTATTGAATAAGTTCCCCCACTTGCTCTGCATTTAATCATAGGACGGTGGTAATGTAGGAGGTGGCTTGTCGTGTTTTTCTGTATAATAAAAGCAAGTCATCATCATCTTCTTCCTCTTCTAATAAAAGACGTAAAAAATTGCGATCACTATTCTCGAACACGTCAGAAATCTTGTTTCACGGACCACTCGGAATCAACTGGATGCCATCTGCAGTTGTCGTCTGCAGTCGGGATCGAAATCATGACTGCAGCGACAGGACGCAACGACATGAAGCGACGACATGTCGTCTGCTGGTGCTGCGTGCGGTCGGCTGCCAACTTGTACCTTTATGGGCATTTACCACCTAATGCGTCTATAATACGCATAGTTAATAGGAGAAGCCTACGTCCAACAGTGGACTATCATAGGCTGATGATGTGATGATGACACGTATTAATCACGGGGACAAAGTGGTAAAATAAAATATAGAAAAAAAAACAATCTCTGCTCCGTTTAGTATTATTTTCACGTTCATTTGTTAAACTGAAAAATGTAAAAATCAACAAGTACCAACAACGAAACTCGTGTTCCATCACGTTCGCCATACAAATCCTGGACGCGTATTAATCCGGGGTAATTGTTGGAGGTTCCGTAAATGAAATACCAGTAAACTGTTCCGAGTTATATTGTGCACTGAAGCAGACTGAAGTAATAAACTAAGATGACAGAGCGACTAGGTAAACAAACATTGACATTAGTTTTATTATTCTAACCAGCTAGTTTATATCGGTCACATATAAGAACTCTATGTTCCAACACTGGCCCTTGATCCAATATAAACTACAAATATTTACATAGCCACACAACAATAAACACAATAAGGATATATATAAAGCAATGACACATCTGCTGCCCTAAGGAATAAAAACTATCTACAGCAAAAACATTAGCAAAAGTATAAAATTATCAAAGTATCCGTCACATATAAATAGTAAAGAAAACATTCAAAACATATATGACACGGATCCAAAATAATCTATACTTCTGCAAGTACATTACTTAAAATCCAAGACCTCACTTATTTAGTGCAATAAATAAATGAGAAACGAACTTATCGTGTTTTTCTTTAGTCAAAGGTTTCGTTAACACGTCAGCGATCATTTGGTCAGTGGAAAGATACTTTAAGGTAACCGTACCTTCTTCAACGATTTCCCTGATGAAATGATGTCTGACATCGATGTGTTTTGTTCTGGCGTGGTACATAGAATTAGTGCACAACTTCAGTGCTGACTGATTGTCATTGTGCAAAGTTATCTTGTACTGTACCCCGTAAATTTCGAACAGAAACTTTCGCAGAAAAAGAGCCTCTTTACAAGCATCTGACAGACACATATACTCCGCTTCGCAGCTGGAAAGAGCCACTGTTTTCTGCTTTCTACTCTCCCAAGAGACGGTAGAATTGCCAATTTTAAAAACGAAACCGGTATAAGATCGACGGTCGACCTCATTCGACGCATAATCAGCGTCCGCATACGCGAGAATATTCAAACCTGACTTCTGAAAAGTTAAAGAATAATTAAGCGTACCTTTAAGATAGCGAAGAACGCGCTTTGCCGCCTTCCAGTGAGCCTCGTCGTAAGCATCGTTGAACTGGCTGAGTGAGCTGACAGTATGTGCAATATCCGGCCGCGTACACACTGCTATGTACATGAGACAGCCTATCAGGCCTTTGTAGTCGTAAGTACAGTCCTTCTTAGTTGACTTCACGAGCTTCAGTCCTGTTTCCATAGGTGTTCGCGCAGATTTGCAGTCCGACATTTGAAATCGTTCTAGCACATTCTTAATGTAACTCGACTGGTCTAGAGTTATTTCGTTATTCTGTCTACAAAGCCTCATTCCGAGAATGTGATGTGCTGGCCCTAAATCTTTTATTTCGAAGGCCTTCTTCAGTTCCTCTTTGATTTTTGCCGTATCTTGGCAATCAGCTGAAGAAAATAGCATTATGTCATCAACGTAGAGCGCAATTATAATCATAGATTTTCCACTCGACTTGACATAAACACAAGGTTCAGAAGATAATCGCTTGAATTTCATTTTATTTGTTAAAACGCCATTTATCTTATCATACCAAGACTTCGAAGCTTGCTTCAGTCCGTATATGGCCTTATTTAACTTGTAAACTTTATCTTCTTGGCCTTTTATTTTATAGCCTTCTGGCTGTTCCATAAAAACGGTTTCTTTTAAATCTCCATTCAAAAATGCCGTTTTCACATCCAGATGTTCGATATTCATATTATGTTCCGCAGCTAAAGCGAGCAAGGTACGTATAGTAGAATATCGTACTACGGGAGAGAACGTTTCTTCGTAATCTATACCGTATTTCTGCGTGTAACCTTTTGCAACAAGGCGTGCTTTATACCTTAAAATTTCCCCATTCAGCCCAAGTTTCCTTTTAAAGATCCACTTGCACTTAACTGGCCGTTGCTTCGAATCGCGATTAGTCAGAGTCCAACATTTGTTATCGATGAAGGATTTATACTCTTCCGCCATCGCAGCTTTCCACTCCTTAGCTTCCGGGCCATTCAGTGCCTCACGAACTGTCTGAGGGTCCCCGCTGTCACTGCACGCAGTGCGCGCTACGCTCGCAGACTCAAACTCGCTGGATTCCTCTGTAGAGTTCTCGCAGTCTTCCAGTGTCGAATCTCCTGGAATGTACGTTTCATCCGCTGAGTCGTCTGGGGTCTCAGTACTGCTCTCAGAATCATCTACCCTAATGACAGTATTATCTTGACAGTTTTCTGTAGATGTTTCTGCGGGCTCTGTGGGTAACATCGGTTGCACTTGAGCATCATCATTGACAGTTTTATCGTTGCTAGACAGATCGACGAGATTGTAACGTGAACTGTCACATTCATCAGATGATGTGTCATTCCAAAAAGCATGTTCTAGAAAAATTACGTTTCTTGCTTTTATGACATTTTTCGGGTTGGTCGGATCAATCAATCTGTAACCTTTTGTTTCGTCACAGTATCCAACAAAAATATGTTTTTTACTCTTAGGATCCAATTTATCCCGTTTGTGCTGAAGAGCATAAGCTTGACAACCAAAAATACGTAAGTGACTAAGGTTTTCCTTTTTACCTGTCCATTTCTCTTCTGGTGTACTGCCCATCACAGCCTTAGTTGGAGAACGATTCTTCAGGTAGACTGCGGTGTTAACGGCTTCTGCCCAGAATTCCTTCTTCAGACCTGCTTCCTGAAGCATGCACCTGGCTTTGTCCATGATGGTTCTGTTCGCGCGCTCCGCGACACCGTTCTGCGCTGAAGACCTTGGTACTGTGGTCTGATGTCGTATTCCATGCTTCTTCAGGAATTTCTGAAAATTAGAATTGACATATTCACCACCATTGTCACTTCGCAAAACTTTTATTTTCTTATTGGTTTGGTTTTCTACAAGAGTTTTAAATTCTTTGAAAATCTCGAAAACCTCATCCTTCCTCTTAAGGAAATAAACGAAAGTTTTTCGTGACAGATCATCGATGAACGTCAGGAAATATCTTTTCCCACCCATGGACGGACACGGAAGTGGTCCCGCAATATCGCTGTGAATCAACCCAAGTATGTCATTTGCCCTGGATACAGATTTCTTTGGAAATGGTAACCTAGTCTGTTTACCTACAACACAGGAAACACAAGACTGAAAGTTATTGTTATCATAAGAAATCCCAGTAGCCATACCTTTTCGCAATAACTCCATGCTTCGGGTGTTCAGATGCGCCAGACGTCGATGCCAAACTTGTTGCGTTAACTGCTTCGCTGGTGCTTGGGCCTGCGCTTGCTTGACGTGTTCAACAGGACGACTGTCATCCTTCAGTTGACACTCTGACGCCGCTTCGCTGTCACCTGTATCTACAGACAAAGACGAACACATAGCCTGCGAGGATGGTTCGCTACACAAAACAGACACGGTTTCAATGGCATCAAGTTGATAAACACCATCTCTCTCGGTTGCAGTAGCTAAAACCTCCCCATTTTCGGTGATTGTACACACACCAGAACAAAACACAACTTTGTAACCCTTATTGACCATGGCACTTACAGATAACAAATTTGTAGACAATTTAGGAACTAAGTACACATTACTTATCATTCTTACGCTATTGTCCTTGAACACAACCTGCGCCGTACCTCGTCCAGCCGTCATTAGAGCTTCGCCATTGGCAATGTACACTTTCTTTGGTTTCTCGTTCGAAAAATCCGATAAAAATGTGCGGTCATTGCATAAATGACAGGATGAGCCGCTGTCTACGTACCAAACGTCGCGTTTGATACCTGCGGTCAACGCCGTGAGAAGCGCCGAGCCTTTACGGCCACTCTTCTTGCCGTCAGACTTTTCAGGACAATCCTTCATAAAATGTCCAGTCTTCTTGCATTTGAAGCACTTATTTGGTTTTCGTGTCTTTCGAGCAACTAAAGCAGTCGTATCTTCGGTTTTCTCATCACGACGTGCATTTTCTTGAAGCAATTTTGATTTGACAGTTTCGCTTGACAGTGACGTGTTCGAATTTTCTAGAGCCATAATCAACGGATCATAATCGCTTGTCAAACCGCTGAGCAAAATTACGGCTACGAAGTCGTCTTCCAAAGCCGCTCCGATGTCGCTCAGTTGTTGCGATGAATCCAAGACCTTGTTCACGTATGCCTCCATACTCACACATTCGCTTAATTTTGTAGCGAATAATGTACGAAGCAATCCGAGTCTTCTACACAATCCTCTGTCCTCGTACGCCTTCTGCAGGTTGTCCCATGCCTCGCGAGCCGTCTTGGCGTTTCGAATCAGTGGAAACACACAAGGCTGTACGTTTAAGGCGATTTTCGCGAGCGCCTTCTCCTGCTTCTTTTCGTCGATTTCATTATTTTCACGCTTTCCCACACAATCCCAAAGATCGTCGTGAATAAGCACCATCCGCATGACGAATTTCCATGAATTATAATTTTGAATTCCGGATAATTTTTCGATCGAAACATTCTGACTGGCAGATGCCATCTTTTGTTTTCATGCGAATAAATTTTGAAAATATTTGTATCGAAATCACACGCGCACTTTTTTCTGGAATCTGGTAATTACCGCAGCGATGCTACCATGTTGGAGGTTCCGTAAATGAAATACCAGTAAACTGTTCCGAGTTATATTGTGCACTGAAGCAGACTGAAGTAATAAACTAAGATGACAGAGCGACTAGGTAAACAAACATTGACATTAGTTTTATTATTCTAACCAGCTAGTTTATATCGGTCACATATAAGAACTCTATGTTCCAACAGTAATCTGGCAAACAGCAGTACAATGGTACTTTTTGTTGACTGTTGGATATTTGAAATTAACCTCCAGTATAGCTGACATGGTCATAACTTAATAATATGACTTAAAACCAGGGACCAGAATCGTTATTTTCTCCATACAAAAAGAAAGGTTCTTTTTTCGTTCATTTTCGTTCTTCGTTATATAAATTCTAAGTTAATTGAGTAGGTACCTAATTTAAAAATGTGATAATATAAATTACATAAACTAATGAGTAGTACTAAAAGAGTATAAAACATTTAAAAATATTGGGTTGTTTCGAGGTTTTTGTAAAATAACGGTTCCGCAAGCATCAAGCAGGGATGCTTAAAACGGGATATTTACCATATAAATTAAAATTATTGAGCGCCTAATATTTTGCCACTGTTGCAAATTATGCGATCTTCAGAGACAGAACAGTTTCTCCGTGAATATTATGCTTTTTGGGGTAAATCGGTCATATTGATTAATTTTGACGGCCTCCGTAACCTGATGAAAAAATTATAATACTCTAAATAAACATAATCAGCTATATAGTAATAGGAACCTACTCATACATAATAATCTACAATAGTACATTACGACACAAGTGCGAAAAACATGAAATTCGAAACGAGTAGCGATATTTTAAAACACGACTGATAGGGAGTGGTTTCAATCGACACGAGTTACGAATTTCGTTTTTGCACGTGTCTCGTACGACGTTTTTTAGTACAGATGGCCCTCCGAATTTTGGACCTTACGTAAAATGACACACTTCTCGCACTAGAGCCTAAAAAACACACCACCTGTACTAAAATATCAGTTTTAGTATATGTAACAGTGATAAAGGTATCAAGAGTTCTAAAAATCGAGGGCCACTGTCACGAAACGAGACATTCGTAGGGTTTTGTAATAACAGACCCGAGAATACTACCGTAAATAAATTACAAAAATAAAGTCAGCAAAGTTCTGGTTTTTAACTACTAAACATCTCTAGAGAAAGCAAATAATGCCAGTTACTGTGTCAATTTACCGGTAATTGGTTACCGGTTATCGGTACCGTTTAATAAACTTGAATTACCGCAATTTACTGTGGACGTAAAAATAAACCACTGGGGAAGCAACGCACAGTGGGCCAAATAATGAAAAAGTAAAGTTAGTTAAGCTATTTTCGTAAATAAATCACATTTTTGCACTGCATTGTAATAAAATGTAAATTGCAATTTGTATTTGACATAAGTGATTTTGAAATATATTACAGTAGGGATTTCCATTTTCTTTCAAGATTTTAAGATTTTTATTCAACATGTTAATTAGGCAATAACAAATACTTATTTGTTATTCTGTATGGGAATTATTATAAAAATTAATAAAAATGAATTGCTGTTCGTTAGTCTGCTTAAAACTCGAGAACGGTAAAACCGATTTAGCTAATTTAGGTCTTGAAATATTCGTGAAAGTCCAGGGAAGGTTTAAAAGGTAAGAATAATTGAAAATATGTTACAGAATATAAGAAAAACAAGAACTGAAACATAAAACTAGAGTCAATCTAAACTACTCCTTCAAATATGTTAAATACAAAAATAAATAAAAAATAAACTGTTTAAATAAAGGACTACATTAATAGGTAAGTGATACGAGATTCACCGGGTCATCTAGTACATGTATAAATTATGTAAGGATTACTAGTGTACTAAAAAGGAATACAAGTACAGTTAACTCAGAGTAAATTTGTATTGCAGGGCCGCTTATATCGATAAAACATTTTTTTGTCTGTTTTTTTTTAGATTAAACCACTGTCCGGCCCATATTTAATAAAAGGCACCTTTGTTGAGTATCTATTAGATTTTTCTACTAAAAGTTAAACGATTTTGAAGGGTATTGTAATTAACTATTATTGGTTTTTGGGAGAAATATGTTTCAATTGATTAGGAGAATTGGATAAGTTACTTGAAAGTTGTTTGATGTTATTATTTTATTTATTAGTTAATTATCGTTTTAGCTAGGGAATTTCATAGATAATGGATGGCCTTACTATTGGTTATCTTAAGCCACAGAAATAATATAATTTCATTTTAAACTTTTTTATGTTAAGCCAGCAATTGTTATTTTAGCTGAAACTAATGTAATATTTTACTCAAAAATGTTGCAAAACATTTAAATAAGTACATGTGGGAAATAACTTATGTTTCTATACAATTTTTTTAAAGAAAAGTAACTTCTAGTGTAGGTAATTTCTTTAGGAAAATGTTATATAAGACGACGGATAATACATTTTCACTTTGTATGACAATTTTAATGACATTTTTTAATGTTTTTTAAAGGTCCGGTAAACTTAAGTCCGGCATACAACGAAACACATACATTACGTGGTAAAATACAAAGAATTATTCGCACCAGGTACCTCCAGTTCTCAGACAGTGTCATTATCAACCGAACAAGGGAAGCTGTCAAAAATAAATCCTCTCATCCTGCGACCATACATAACATGGATGTCTAATGCCAGTTCAAAAATGTTCCCAAACAAAATTGTTCAATTGTGCCAAGATAGGCAGGACAGGACATAGCGCTTTTCTTAACACCACGCATATTTCGGCGCAACATCTTTGACAAATGTTTATAGAATGTAGCCAATCAAAACTTTGACGAACCAATCACAACTATTTTTAAATGGCGGTTTAGGTTTTTATGGGTTGATATTGAAATTCATTACATTGCTTTGAAGAGGGGGTGACACTTGTCAACTAAAATTCAGGACCGTTTTTGAAAGGCAATCTAATAAGGCGTGCGGCTTCTATGTTTTATTTGTTCGTAGCTCTCATCATATTAACTTCACTTCACATCCTCACCAAACTTTAGCAAGACTTCGGGGTATTTGCCCAACTGAGAGTTGGCAATCGACTACTTCGGGTATCTCCGGCAGTTCTCGGAAATTACTTCCTATCGCCCGAGGTTGTAATACAACTAGCTTTGTATTGGCAAAGCTAAGCGAGTGAGAGTAAATCTAGGCAAATTCGTTACAGTACCTTAAGGGTCATCCACTCACGCGGAGAGGAGCGGAGATATACGAAATTGACCAATTACATTTTTCAAATTCAAAATTCGAAACACTGTGATGCGGTCTCATTGGCCAATTTTGCACATCTCCGCTACTCTCCGCGTCAGTGAACACGCACCCTTACAATGCATAATGTCCAGAAAGTGCTCTTTTTAAGGGTAAACTTATACACAGAATAGTACATTACTACACAAGTGCGAAACGTGTCTCGTACGACCTTTTTAGTACAGGTGGCCCTCCGAAGTTTTGGACCTGACGTAAAATGACCGACTTCTCGTCGAGACCGACTAGAGCCTAAAAAAGGCACCATCTGTACTAAAAAGTGTTTTTTTTTTTGCATGTGTGCGGGAATGAATTTTCACTTACTTTTCCGCACGGCCTGGTTGGTACTGCCGAGATAGTCTGGTTTTCCTTGCATAATGCAATTTGAAATGTTGTACACAAGTTGAAATATAGGCTTTTTTCTAACTCGTGTCGGTTTTAAGACATCGCTCGTATTTTATAGTCACCGACACTCATCCTGAAAAAACTTACTTCCACACTTGTATCATAAATAATAAAAAGATTTGCTCGTATATGTATGTTTATGTATGTACGAGTATATCGACGCTGGAAAGGAGAAATTGGATAAGCGACACAGTGCATACTTTACAGGAGAGGCAAAAAACCGCCCAGATTTTCGAAAAAAAATCATTAAAATTAATTAGCTGGCGAAATCAAATAATTGAAGCATTGTTTATGGACATAAATATGTTTTCTACATGATGTTTTCATTATTTAACGTATTCAAGTGTTATTTAAGGATTTACTGTCGCTTAAGCAAAATGGTCGGAAAAATTGATTCAGGTAAAATTATCTAACCAACTCATTGTATTAGAAATAAGGAAGGTAAAAAGGTCTACCCGAGACTTACATAAAAAAATCATCATGTTAAAATTATCTAACTGCCGAAGTGGCTTATTTTATATTCGGGTAAAAATATATAAATTGATAAAATAGCATAAATCATTTATTGAAAAAAAAATACACAATTATAATGAACACAAAACCAAAATCACAAAATACTATAATACTAATATAAACTTAAAACGGTGGTGATTAAATATTAATAGCATATATTATATATCATTAAGAAATATCCACATATTTAAAATAAGAAACTATTTTAAACTTCATATTCAGTCATTTTAATTACATAAGTAACATTTCGTGACTAGTAAACGAATTTACTTCACGTGAAAAAAGAACAAAAATGGTTTTAGGTATTTTTATAACTTTATTCCAAAAAGTAGGTAAGTAGTAAAATGGGATAAGTGAAGGGAATGGTTCATAAATAAATGTAGATAAAAATGGTTAAACGCCAATAATTGTTCAATATTGATCAATGATATCATAGTCAAGTAATATTGTCTAACCGTCTTAAATTTTAAATTCAGATAAAGGTAAAATTGTCCAAACGACGTGAGAACATATCATACAGTCAGGTAGAAATAGCTAACCCACAAGTGAAGATTAGTTGTTACACGGCAAAAATATCCAAGTAAAATTTTACCTGTCATGACGACTAGGTAAAATAATCCAAGATGAATTATGTTGAATTATATTTTATCTAATCTCCATTTTCCTAAAAGTTGTCAAAAACCAAGTCGTGTAGGAATAAAAAATGGTCGAAAGTTCTCTAAATCACCGATGGGATAAGCGACACAAAAGTTGTCAGATGGATACGAAACCTAGCTCATTCGACGCAGAAAAATTCGCCGATTCTAACGATGTATATAACTCAATATCTTCAAAAGTGTCGCTTATCCAATTTCTCCTTTCCAGCGTCGATATGTTTTTTATTCCCTTATGTGTGTATAGTATTTGTAATTAGATTAGAATATTAAATTCCAAAAGTTACTTCTAATTCTGTTACCCGCTTTGTTCTGTTTCTTGCACCGCCTACATGTTCTCTGCTTTGCCCGAAGATTGACTGGTAGAGAATGCTTCATAGCATTAAGTCCGCCTTTTGTACATTTTTTTTCCTTTTGTGCAATAAAGTTTTAAATAAATAAATAACTATTTTAGGTCTGAGCTGAGATCACAATTTGACATCATCAAAAATTAAAGTCGAAAGACAATACCTGCTTCACAGTATATACCTACAGTTGAATATGAAAGCCGATCAGTGATGTATTTGATTTCGTTACGTGAGAGTGGTTCTAAAAGACCATCAATAAAAATGTAACTAAAATTACTGAAGATTGGTGTTTTCCTTCAGATGTTGGCAAAAAAACATACAGGGCATCACGGGTAATTATTATTTATTTATTTAAACTTTATTGCACAAAAGTAAAACTTAACGTACAAAAGGCGAACTTAATGCCATGAGGCATTCTCTACCAGTCAACCTTAAGGCAAAGCAGAGAGATTGTGGGCGGTGCTACATCTATCCAGTTAAATAATATGAACAAAAACATATATATCATATCTATAATACCTACATATACAGGGTGTAATCGTTAAGTGTGGCCAGGCCATAATTCCGTAAATATAGCAGATACCTGAAAACTTCTAACTGATATCGAAGGTACGTTACCCAACGAGTAAAATTACACTAATAACTTTTTTGAAATAAAATCAGAAATATCTCAAATATTAACTTCAAACCCTTCCATACATTTAGTACGTAACCGTTCATTCAAAGAGTAGTTTAATACGAATATTTTTTTATTTAAGAATAAATGTTAGATTAATTATTCCATAAACGGTAGTATTATTATTTTATTACAATGTATTCGTATAAATAACGAATCTCTAACAGTTTTGTCTGTTATGACACCCGACATTTTTTAAGGCTAGTCGTCGTACTAAATGTATGGGAGCGTTTTAACTTAGTATTTTTAATATTACTCCATCGATTTAGAAAAAGTTATTAATGCAATTTTACTCGTTGGGTAACGCACTTTCGATATCATTTGGAAGTTTTCTGATATCTGTTATATTTACGGAATTATGGCCTGGCCACACTTAACGATTACACCCTGTATACCTACACAAATATATACACGAACTAACTACATACATACATTAAAATACATATTAATATTATAACCGATGAAATCAACTAAAACAGAAAAACTAACAATCCTTCATTCCGCTAGCAATGAGAGCACGTAAGGATTTCTTAAATATAAATTTACTTGGAGAATTTTGATACTAAAGGGGAGTCCATTCCAAAGACGCGCCACTTGCACGGTGAACGAATTTGACATGAAGCCAGAATGGTGATGAGGGATAGACAGAGACATATTACCGGAGGAGCGAAGTTGACGATCGCGAGTGACGCCATAGAACTTAAAGAGTGATCTAAGATAATCAGGAGATTGTGGATCATTAAGAATAGAGAAGAGGGTGCAAAGCAGGCGAATATTGCGTCGTTGGCGTATAGGAAACCAGCCAAGCTGAGACCGAAAGGAAGATATGTGATCGTATTTACGCAGACAGAAGATGAAGCGAATACAGCTGTTGAGAAGGCGTCCCAGCTTATTTAAAAGTTCTTCGTTTAAATCAGGACAACACACATCACCATAATCAATAATAGGTAAAATATGGGCATTTACCAACAATACTTTAGTACTAATGGGCAAGAAGTGCTTCAGTTTGTTAAGAGAGTGAAGGGAGCCCATAACTTTTCGGCTGATTTCAGTGACCTGTGCTCTCCAGCTCAGCGTACTGTCCAAAACAACACCCAGGTCCCTGACATTTTCACTAAACCGTATTGGACAACCATTGAAAATTACTGGTGTAATCGTGTCGATATCAAATTTCGCCAGCTGCCGCGAACTGCTGATAATAATGGCCTGGCACTTTGACGGATTTACAAAGAGACCGAATCTTTCAGACCATTGCTGAATATGTAAAAGATCTTGATTTAGCCTACTAATGCAAGTTGGAAGGTCAGTCACAGCACACTTCTCGTAGAGTTGCAAATCGTCGGCATAAAGATGGTAAGTACAGCGAAGGTCAGGCGTAATAAAATTGATAAAAGTAGAAAACAGTAGAGGAGATAAAATTCCGCCTTGCGGCACGCCAGTAGCAAGATCACACCAATCAGACAACGACCGGTCCACTCGAACCGCTTGCTGGCGTCCACGCAGGTAGGAAGAAAACCAATTGAGAGCCGTTTCTGAGACTCTTAGGTGCTTGAGCAGGGCAAGAAGAATATCATTAAAAGCGTTAGAAAAATCTATAAGAATAAGTACTGTGACCATTTGATCCTCCATGCCCCGCCTTATGTCTTCTGTCACCTTAAGCAGCGCAGTGCAGGTACTGTGACTTGGACGAAAACCAGACTGGAACAGTACATTACTATCAGGAAATCTCGTATGGGGCTAGACAAAATTTGGCTAATAAAGTACAAGTAGTCACAAATCTAAGCAAACTTTTCTATACGTAATATAAAAAAACATAACCTAACATAAAAAATACGCTTGTTGTTATGGAAGGACTACTTATTTTATTTGGTTTTGTGTTTAGTACCTATTAATTATTGTAAAACCAATACGAATCAAGCTACTGTGAATATTTAAAGCTATTATTATTTGTGAGAAATGGAAGGATAGACAGTGAATTGATAGTAATAGTATCTTGTTTTTACCTATAAGAATGGAACTACAAAATTGAGCTATTGTAAAAATGTTCAACCAATTTTATCATGATTTTCCTTCAGAAACAAGAATAAATCTAAGTTCCTATCTTATACTTCTAGTTTCAACCGATTTCCATGCAAATTGCACGTCACGATTTGAACCTATAACCTTCGATATAAATTTTCGGTAGCGCTCGAAATACAGTAATCTCCATAAGAGTTCCTAGCTTTGGTCAGATAGAAACATGAATTTATGATTTTATGCTAGTTTCGCCCATATCTTGATCTTGATTTACATATTTCATGATATTTTTTCGTGAATCTGAAGTTAGCTTTCTTAAAACTTCCTTTATTGTTTCTATTAGGTACAAAATGTAACGTAGAAAGCTATTGCGGTTCGGGTTTCTTCAAAATAACGTTTACAATATTAATTATAATGCACTTATCGTAACCTAGGTCGTGTGGTGACGACAGTTTTTGTCACCACACTAACTCTTCTCATGGGTATAGTAAGTGCCGATTAAAGGATTGAAGTATTCATTTATTAAAGATTGATAACGGGTAGCAGCATCATCATAAGTCGATGTTACTGCGGTCACCAATCTGCTTTCAGCGTAGCGATTATGCTCAATTCTTCCTATTGCGTCCATACGCAAAAGTGATAGGAGAGGCTTATGTCCAGCACTGCAGGAGACTGCAATAGACTGATGATGTGATGTGGTCGTAACCTGCGACACAAGCGGTGTAATATTATGTGCAATTGTGCATTGCCAAATCAAGCAACTCACTATGACCACGAGCAGGACCAAAATTACCGGTTGGATCTTCGTTGTTGAGACAGACCCACAATTTTGAGCTCTGGTCAGCACAATATTCATAACACCAAGAGTAGGTAGTAATAGTTTAGTTTTTTGATTGCACGTTGGGGCGAAAAGATTCTCGAGTGGTGGCCACGTACCGAAAGGCGCAGCATGGGGGGCAGCATAGAGCCTCACAAAGTGGACTGATGACCTGGTGAAGGTTGCAGGAGTTCGCTGGATGCGGTTGGCAAAGGACCGGTCAGCGTGGCAATCTTTGGGGGAGGCCTATGTTCAGCAGTGGACGTCTTTCGGCTGATATGATGATGATGATTTTGACTTAAGTAATTTTTAGAACAATTGCAATAATTATCCTGTCTTCAAAAAATACATTTAATTTGACTACCCAAAAAATCCTAAATTCTCTGAAAAAGTCTGGAAAACGTGGCTTATTTTTGTGTCCTACAAAAATATTGAGGATCGGTTTTCTGTAAGGTACTTCAAGATTTTAATGATTACATCCGTTGTTGTTGAGTTGAGTCATTTTCCTCTCCTTGGTGACTGCACTGAACTCTTTACGATGAAAAATCAAAATCACTTTAAGCAAATTCCACCAGCCCATACCATCTTAAGTTACGTCATAATACAAGGAGTAATCATTAATAACGGGAAGTGGAGCGAAGATTGTTTCGAGATAGATGGTCTCCCATCATTTAGGAAACTTGAACAAGCCTTGAACGGATAGAGATGAGAGAATAGTAGACTGGCAATATGTTTCGCCATTTATTTAATTACTAGCGAGCCGCTCCGGTTTCGTACTCGTATAATAAATAAATATCTTGAGACATCTTACACAAATCGACTTAGTTCCATGGTCCAATTTAAGGCTTGTAATGTGGGTACCAGGTGACGATATATGACTGTAATAGATCGATAATAAATACAGATAAATAATGCCCTCGCCGGGATTAGGACCCGGAACCTTCTTCAAGAACTCAAGATCTTTAAAATATTACAAAGAATTCGTATAAGCTCATTACTAATAACGCTACCTTTTTGATGTTGAAGTCTTTATTATACAACCGTCTCTGGTAAAACAAAGTTCTATAAGTATTCTAGCTCCACTGCACGATAGGACTCAGTTAAAGCGAATTTTCCTTCGTGAAAAAACTAATTATTTTTCTTAAATATTCATGTCTGACCTTTCCAAGGGGTCTATTAGGTTGTAATCGAAAAATTCTTAAATTAAAATCGTTAGGCGTTTCCACGGTAAAGTTGGTTGAATAAGCTGATTGTTCATGGCAGTTTTGAGGCTCGGATGTTAGAAGTTTGGTAGCAAATTGTTTTACGCAAGGGATTTTAACAAGTCATGACAGGTTTTCGGCCTTCACGAGGCGTCGGCACTATTTCGTGATATTTTCTTGTTTTTAGGTTGGGTTCGTAAATACGTTGAGTTTAGTGCACCAGGACGATCAAGTGATTATTATATTTAGCCTTAAGATCAAGTGATGTTAGGTAACAGATTTGGCTGCTATGAAATTGACATTTGACGAAGTCGATCGACAACCCACGCTGGACAAGCGGGTTGGCGATCACAGTAGGACGTGTCCACTATGACGACGCTGCTACCCATCATCAAACTTCAATTAAAAATTGTCAGTGACACACTCCCTTAGTCGACTCTTACGAAATCTACGGGAAAAGTCGGGGTATTAAGTAAATACTCTTTGCCATTATTCTCGCTGTGGTGTGTGTGGTGTGTCTTCGACTGATAACACTTTTACATATACATTCAAATTACTATGTTTAAAGAACAAATCTATACGCGTGATAGTTTTCCTGTAAAACGTACCACAAAACTGCACTGGCTGTAGAATAGTGTAGGGCTCGCTTAGCTCGCCCTAATCAATTGCTCCATTATCATGAACTTGTATTTAAACTTCTATATTTTAGTAGTGTTTCTCCTTATTTTACTATTTTACTTACTTACTTACTTTCCCAATGGGTCTTAACTAAATTACAATATCGGTACTTTAAGGAACTGTGAATCTCGTGTCAATTATTTTATCGATATCACTCCGAACATTGTTGTTATTGTCTCGGAAGACCGCACTTTTTTGAGTCTGAACTATGACTGAATGCTTTTGGATTTTTGATGATTAAACATAAAACAGAAGATCAATTTTACAGTCAGTTTGATCTACCTACATGGTACTATCATGTAACAGTGAAGACTGATTTTACGCTGACTACTTACTTTGTTTGAAAGAAAGAAAGAAAAAGTAATTTATTCCCTAAAGCACACATACGCAGGACTCAACAATCAGAAAATTACATTAACACCAAACTTAAAAATAATATATATCAGTCTGGCTAGGGTTTTACTCACTTAATACATAGACTACTCAAATCCTGGACAAGCCATAATACGTCTAAACTCGTTGTTTCATTCAATGTGACAGACTGTTTACTGCAATATAATTTTCATCATAATATACATATTAGTCTGGCTAGGGTTTTACTCACTTAAGGTATCATCATCAGCCTATGATAGTCCACTGCTGGACGTAGGCCTCTCCTATTAACTATGCGTATAGACGCATTAGGAGGTAAATGCCCATAATCGCCACGCTGGGCAAGCGGATTGGCGATCGCAGTAATTTGTCCACTATGCTGACGCTGCTGCCCATCAACAATCTTTAATCAAATATGGTCAGTGACACTTCAATCCCTTAGTCGACTCTTACGACACCCGCAGCAGGAGTTGTGGTGGTGACAAATGTATTATTTCTGCCGTCACTACACGGCCCTAAGGTATAGACTACTCAAATCCCGGATAAGCCATAATACGTCTAAACTAGTTGTTACATTCAATGTGGCAGACTGTTTACTGCAATACAATCTTCTCATCAGACAATTTACTTTCCCTGTAACACCCCTTAGACAGTAGTATTAAAACAAAACTACCAAAATTGCACTTCGCAAACCTTTCTGAGTTTACCAACACTACTTTGTCTGAAGCACCAAACAAAATTAGGAAATGCCCGCATCCCACTTTAGTGTTATGTTACTTTTATTGCCATACGTATAAGGGTCATTTTCGCTGATTACGGCACGTGATGGCTAAAGTGTTATAGGATATAATTACGTAGGGATGGGCGTGGTTTATCGATAATCGATAGTTTATGAGAGAGGTGCATTGTGTGGTTTTGGCAGATATAATAGGCATGAATAATGCTAGTTTTGTAAGTATTCTGTGTTGGAGCATATATTATATTTAACATACTATGGACTGTCTGTACGGATAATTGTCTGAAATAAATGTATTTTATTTTTTTTTTTATTTTATTTTATTTTTATAATAATAATATAATGGAGCATATTCGAAAAATTCGAATATCCGGTACATTTTAGTATTCGAATAACAAGACACATATTCGAATATTTTTTTATTACTCAAAAATATTACAATTTACAAGAACAATTACTACGTTTTACTTCGCATTCCATATCAATGCTATAACAGAAAACCGATTAGGGGGCTTTTTACGAAGTTTCGGTAAAAACTGGTACACTCTAGTAAAGCAAGGATACCAAAAAATAACTAAGGGTACCGTTAGGATAGATCTCCACGATGGTTATCTTTGTTCATTTTTACAGTATATCTCGTCTTATTGAAATATTTGACGTAAATATGTCAATCAAAGTAATTTTACCTTCAATTTCAATAGGAATGTAATTATATTTTTACAATTATTCGAATATTAAAATTCCGAAAGCTTCAAATATTTGCAAAACCTAATCACAAACGTGCGTACCTCAATAGAAAGATCTTGAAAGCCCTTTAAATTGTTCCCTATCTCACAATGAAAACCAACGAACATGGGAAGAAGCACGTAAATGACATTTCTATGTATCTTTGTCGCTCAAGGGTGCAAACCTTTACATGTCAAGACTATTCAAAGCGAATGGAGATAAGATACGTTCATCATTAGTAGAGAGCGTGGCTTCGTGTTTAATTAAATTACTTATTTAGATCTATTTAGTAACGGATTACCCGGAAGGTTCTTAGTGAAGACTTTAACTTGACGTCAGTTAATTTACTAATCTAATGTACTTAGAATATGAAATGGTAGAGTACTCTTCATTGCACATGAAGGGTCCAGGAAAGAACATGTCTAGTCAATTCAAATTACAAAAGGAAAAACCACATTACTTTTAACAGAATAAGGTGTGAATTTGCCCTGATTTTTTTAAGCTCTCGACATGTTTTTTTCCGTGGATCCTTTACATCTAAAACCTGAAACCATTGCAACCATTTAAGTATTTTATATAGAAGCAGACATTTCCCACGATATATCCCAGACAACTTTTGGGTAAAGGAAACCAATTAAAATATTGCATAGGTTTTTAAATATAAATTTAATATTCCTGAGTACCTACACTGTCTACTACCTGAGTATCTAGTGAATTATCCCAGTTTATAAAAATCGAATATATCGCCAAATTCATCGAACGTATATTTTACATGGTTTACTTTTTAATCTGTTTGCTCAGCATGGATATTATGGGTAATACCATTACCTCTTAACACGTCTATAGGAATAGTAATATAAGGAAAGACCTAGGTCCAGCAGTGGACTGAAATAGGCGGATGGGGTTTTTTAGTCTAGTAACTGATAAAGTCGTTTTAGTATAATACGTAAGTAAACAATTTTATTTTACACGTGATTTATTTGTATTTACAAAGAAATCACAATTGTAACAATAAAAGCAATGTACAAGGGCGAACTTATCCATGTAAGGGAATATCTTCCGGTTAAACTTTGAGCAATTGAGAGGAATAGTATATTAAGAGAGAAACCCGTACTAGTCTAGTCTTTAAATAAGACATTTATAGACCACAACTTTTACCTTTTCTTTTCCTAATGTCTTTTCTTTAGTTTTAACTAAATAATGTCCGTTTACACCAAAGCTCTAGAAACACCGATACATCTTTTAAGCCTTAAGGGACAAAAACTTCTAAAAGCTGTCGCTTGTCCTAATTTACGGGGTAAGTGTGCCCTTATTTGTCCCTTAGTGGTTGTTTGTACATATTACTTACCCCAGTTTCGCCCGGCAGGCAAATTTATAACATGTGGCACATTTTCATTTTCGTTGGATGGAAAAAACAATAAAGATTTACGTTTCCATAGTCAGCCTCCGTAGCTTGGTTGGTAGTGACCCTGTATACGCTGGAGGTTTCGGGTTCGAATCCTGGCGAGGGATTATGTGTTCCTTGGTCATGGCGGTCTATGTATTTAAGTATCTATTTGTATCTATCCTATCTATTAAATATATCATCGCCTGGTGCCCACAACACAAGCGTTACTTGAGCATATCGTGGAATTATAGTTGCCGATTTCCGAGAATGAAATTTTGACAGTTATTGATTAATCCTTATTAATATGAAGGCAAGACTCACCATTTTTTCGATAGTCTAAACGTATATATAAGGCTAATTTATAAACAGTCAAAAGTTAATTCTAAGAAATGGCTAACTATAGATCTATTTGTGTAAGAATGTTCTATTATAAAGATTTATTCATTCCTACGTACCTACATTAGACAACATATTCTCATCGAATAATATTAAACACTTGTGCGTTTCCCCCCATTCAAACGGGAGGATATACTCATTATTCCTTAGTATTTGATCAAGATTGAAAAGTATGTACAGATTTAATTTACTGACATAAAACTTGAATTCCTTTATTCTAAACAAATTATACTTACTTGATTCCTCAATGAGATTCTCCTGCCGGCTCCAAGAGCACTGCACCAACAAAACGCCGACAACCAAAAGCATCGACATGTTGCACTCACTATTTATCGACACTGTCGCATCACTAGCTCACTCTCATTTTATACACTTCGCCGTCTGTAACAAAGGAAAACGTCTGTTAATTTAATTGAACTTTAACGACAGTTTCGATTTAAATATGGGGACGTACAGTCAGCATGAGTATTCTAACGGAAGGTGCTTAAAAACAAATAAAACATTAAGAAATTAATAGACACCACTTAGTTAATGACAAATCACCAACTAAACATAAATTATTTTATGTAGATTTAGCGTTTTTTTATTCAACAAATGCAACCAGTACCTAAAAAACGACACAGAATTAACCCTTAAATGCATAGTGATGTATAAATGCATCATGTATTCTTGACTCTATTGTCAGCATGTCAGAATTCAAATTGAAATAAATCTTTGTCAAGGTCATGCATTTAAGGGTTAAATAGGCCGCACCAGGGCCTGGCCAACACATATATACAGTAATTAAATTTTCATCACACTAGGGTCTAAGCGCGTAATAGAATAATAATTTGTCTTAAAACTATTTTTTTGTCCGCAAGTGTGATGAAAAACATTGTATGCATCACGGTCGGTAAGCGGAATACTAACACGAGTCATTAAAAGTCTAGCTTCTAACACTCTCGTTAGTAATTCCGTACTTACCTCCCATGATGCACAATGTACTATTAATATCTGTAGGCAGCCGTACCATGAGTTGGACAGTAAAGGATACGTTAGGTTTTACTCGATACGTAATGCATTCTATCGCGCTCGCACTAACATATTGGAGCGAGCGCGATGTCCTGCTTTACGCATCGAGTAAAACCTAACGTTACCGATACTTGCAAAGTCATGGTACGGCTACTGACTGAAATCTTTATCTATCAGCTATTACCGCCGGGCGAGTATCGCCGTGTCTCTTTTATTTACACGGGAGTCCGTATCTTTTGTTCGTGTTTATAGCCAAAAGTTCATAGCTTGGTAGCTCGCGGTGAGACCAGTGCCTTAAGCATGGCTATCGGCTAGCTTTGGTTTGACGAAACACTTTCCAAAGAAAACCTACTTCAATTAACTATGTAAGCCATTCATGCAACGAATTTTGATTGTCGTCATTTCAAATGAGTAAGCCCATATCAAATAAAAAAAACCGGCCAAGAGCATGTCGGGCCATGCTCAATGTAGGGCTCCGTAGTTATTCAAAAACGGCTGTGCCGATTATATTCGAAACAGTTTTATTTGAAAGTATTCTGTCAGCCCACTATTCATGATTTTTTTTGTATTTTTGGGACCTACGGATCAAAAGTTAGAGGGGGGACAAAATTTTGACAGACGGACCGACGGACATGGCGAAACTTAAGGATTCCGTTTTTGCCATTTTGGCTACGGAACCCTAAAAAGTCGTAATATGATTTCCGAACAATTTTTTTTTGCATCGAATAAGCGATTTTTGCTGTCTTGATATGGGGTAGCTCTACCCAAGCCCATATAGGGTACAATATAGGGTAAGTAACCCTTAGTTTGACTTAGTCAATTGCTACAGTCCTGCCAATGACAGGTCTAATAACCGTCATTCTCACGATGTCATGTATCATACATGCTATCTTGCCCATATAATGTGAACTTTAGATTAATATTCCTATTAATATGTTACTTTTTCAGTACCTATCAAAAAAGTGAAAGTGAAGTGTGTGGCTTGAAATTTTGAAAATGACCGAAAAATGTTAACATACGATTGTTATTATATTCCCAATGAACATACTAAAACGTTTAGGCTGCGTTTCCACCAGAGATGTGCGAGGATGTGTTTCAGCCTTACAAAAGTCATATTATTACAAAAGGCTTTCACGTGAACTTTCAATACATTAAGATTCTTCAATATAAGTTTTGAAGCTAACGTTACTAGTATGACTTTAAACAGCGTACGGGTAGACCACAAAAGTACCACAAACTAAGACTCGCAGTTTGTCAGTTACTACGTAAAGATGGCATTTGCAACCGTGCCGAAATATCGGGTGCTCAATAATTCCAATTTACACGGTAAATAATAGATATCCCGTTTTAAATCATACTAGTAACGATACTAAAAATGCGTCATGAACAATGCTCATTCTGGTTCATATGAGTATCGACTCACACGACCTCGTTAGGTGGCAGCAATATAGGCACTTCAGCGCCGATGTACAGTCAATACCAATTAATACTGATTCGACCATCAAAGCTGATATACGGCAGTATTCCACACTGCTCATAGTATGGTTACATAGTTTGGTAACAGTTTTAAGTCATACTAATAACGATACTAAAAATGCGTCATGAACGATACTCATTCTGGTTCATATGAGTATCGGCTCACACGAGCTCGTTAGGTGGCGGCAAAATATAGACACTTCAGCGCCGATGCAGTCAATACCAATTAATACTGATTCGACCATCAAAGCTGATATACGGCAGTATTCCACATTACTCATAGTATGATTACGTAGTTTGGTAACAGTTTGAAGTCATACTAATATCGATACTAAAAATGCGTCATGAACGATGCTCATTCTGGTTCATATGAGTATCGGCTCACACGAGCTCGTTAGGTGGCAGCAATATAGGCACTTCAGCGCCTATGCACATTCAATACCAATTAATACTGATTCGACCATCAAAGCTGATATAGGGCAGTATTCCACATTGCTCATAGTGTGGTTACATAGTTTAGTAACAGCTGTATACAGCACTTTTATTAATGCTATTACTTTTTAATAATGAAAGTTTTACACAATAGTAAAATGTCAGAGCTTATTCATTAATTATACAACTTATCATTACATTATAAACTTTAAAAAACTAACTTACTGATTAACAGTCATCGCCCCGCTCCTTATCGCTTCGAAATAAAAAGTAGTATAATAAAATTAAGTAATAGACAGCGCATGGTTATGCACAATCTGCATAGATTGGCAATTTAAATATCTTGGGTTTTAATGTAATCGTACTATAAGTTACTCCTTGACGTGTAATTTTCTCAAACATACAATGAAATATTGTCTTTACGTTCCTTAAAAATTAAAATAGACTCGGAAGTATCGCTTTTAGGGCGCTGTAACTCACTGGGATGGAAATGGAATTTCATAACACTGGCCTAGGCCTGCAAAGTATTTTTTTTTTTATTTCGACAACATTGTCATTATTTTGTATGAAAAGCACTGTACATGGCTCGGCGTGAAAACGGATTTCCGGCCTCGTTGCGAACTTGGCCGGAAATCCTAATTTTCCCGGCCTCTGATGTAATGTACTATTGCAACAGTGCCGAAATATCGGGTTCTCAATAATTTCAATATCCATGGTAAATATCCCATTTTAAGTCCTAAAAATTATTATTTGTATGACTTAAAATATTACAGTTTCTATTGTACTGTAATATTGTGCAGACACATTTTTGTACTTTTATCTTTCACTTTTCTTATACATACAATTAATCGCTCGAGATATACACCGTGTTTTTATTGATTTCCGTTAAATTAAAGGGAAGTTTATTGAGGTCATATATAATCAATTTGTCTAAGAAACTTAGTGTCTTAACTCTTACTGTTATTGAGTTATTAAAAAAATAAGTTTAATGACTGAACAAGTGTATTGCAACCTTTATTACATCCTAATGAAACTTATTTTGACATTTGCCGTCAGTCACCTGAGATTTTATTCTTATGGTTCTCTCACACTTGTCATTTCAATTATTATGCATGAAAAGGAAAAACTATTTTTTTTACGAAATGAACAAAAGCCGATATACCAGGCATCTTCTATTAATGTCCCAAATAACCTGTCCAATTTAATGGAAATCAATAAAAACACAGTGTATAACGATACATTATAACTTAATTTTCCGAGTATGCGGCAATAAACTACTTAATGATACCAAAATAAGAAAAAGGTATACTCCATTTCAAATGCCATGGCCCGATGCCACACAAAACTTTGCAGTGACGTCGGGCCATGGTATTTGAAATGGAGTATAATACCGAAACCAGTTTAAAATAATGGGTACCCTTTTACCGGCGTACATACGACATTTTAGAGCAAAATCAAAACCACAGCTGATCGACTGCGAACCGCGATTGGGCTCAAATTGGGCCATTATCAGAATTATCACCCCACATCAACTCTGCTATAGATAGTTCCACGAGAGTTGAAGTCACGCACACATCAACATGTCATGTAAACACACGGGAAATTTGAAATTAGTGTCATTTTTCGTACCAAACCCAATTGCAACTGTAATATTGACCAAAAGTTTGTTCAAGGGATTTGTTTAAATTTTTTAACGCAAGTCATTCATTCATTCACTACATTTTGTCCAATTAGTACTTC
>JALPQI010008832.1:0-24615 GCA_025490895.1 Thaumatotibia leucotreta
GTAGATCTGCTCGCGTCGGTGAACTGGCTACGATTCGGGGACCTCTTCGGAGAAACCGAGGGTTTTGCCTGTGCAATTGCTGACGAGGTTATCATGACGAATAACTACCGTATCATCACGGACAGGACTATTGTAGCCAATAAGCCTGATATCGTGCTGGTAGATCGATCGCAACGCCGGGCTGTGCTCGTCGACGTCACCATCCCCCATGATGAGAATCTCGTGAAGGCCGAGAAGGACAAATCCAGTAAGTACCTAGACCTGGCCCACGAGATAACCGCCATGTAGGATGTTGACTCGACGATCATAGTCCCGATAGTCGTTACAGCGAACGGTTTAATAGCGAAGAGTCTCGACCAACATCTTAAGAGTCTCTCGCTAGATGGCTGGATCAAGGGTCAGATGCAGAAGGCGGTAATCCTGGACACGGCGCGGATAGTCCGTCGGTTCCTCTCTCTGCGACCTTAACCACCGGCAGCTTGGGCCCGCTCCGTTGCCGGCGGCACCCTAGGTTAGGTTTTTTATAATGTGTTTATATGTTTTGTATTGGTTTTGTATGTTTTATTGTATTTTACTTTTATAATCATATTATGAAAATACCTAACCTAAGAAAAGTATTAAATAAAGGAAATAATAATAATAAATATGCTTTATTGTGCACTACAATGAAAACTTAAACAGAAACACAGATAAACAGTAGATGCAAGTAGGTGACAACAGGCGGACTTATCGCTGAAGAGCGATCTCTTCCAGACAACCTTAAGATAGCGGATTATGGCGAAAGAATATGACTATAGGGCAGTGCAAAAAAATAGCAATAACATAACCTACCAAATAAATTACATAAACTACAAATATACAGAAAAAAAAACATACACTACATATACAAATACATACATAATTCTATAAATAATAATAAAAATAGAAGATAAGGAGTATAATGACTAGCTAGAGTAGCTGGGAATAAAAAGAGGAGTTATGTCAGCTGGGCAAAGAAATTTATACTAAGGAAGGGATAAATAATGTTCTTTTAAAAGCTTCTTAAAACCGGGTAAGGATTGGGCACGTCTTATATTAATGGGCAAAGCATTCCACAACCTAACAGACTGAAAACTGAAGGACTTGTTGTAAATTTTTGTAGACGATCGAGGGGTGACAAGCAAAAGATTTTCAGCACATCGGACGGAAGAAAGAAAAGAAAAACGCTCCTTAAGATAGCCAGGGGTATTAGGGATAAACAACGTGCCGTATAGAAGTGAGAGAATGTGGGAAACCCGACGAAAACGTATCGGCAGCCATTTGAGCTGCGTACGGAAACTAGAGATATGATCATATTTACGCAGCCCAAAAATAAAGCGTATGCAAACGTTTTGAAGCCGTTCAAGCTTATTTAACTGCTCTTCAGAAAGATCTAAGTAGGAGACGTCAGCATAATCTAAAATAGGCAGAAGAAGAGATTGGGCCAGCGCAACCTTAGTGGCAAGTGGTAAAAAATTTCGGAGACGCCTCAAAGATCCCACCGCAGCAAAAATCTTACGGCTCACCTCGTTAACTAACGGAATCCAAGAAAGCGTACGATCCAGGATTACTCCTAGGTTCTTTACTTGGCTTGAGAACGGGATCTGGACTCCATCGAAAGTGATAGGTGGTAGACTTTCAAAGTTCACTTTAGCTATGGTCTTAGGGCTGCCAATTATAATTACTTGCGTTTTTGCAGGATTAACTCTAATCCCATAACTGGAGCTCCTAGACAAAATACGCTCTAAGTCGCGATTAGTAAAACTAATCTGAGAGACCAGGTCACTTAAAGGGCATTGGGAGTAGATCTGCAGGTCATCGGCATATAAATGATAGGAAGAATGGATATTACGAGTGATAGAATTAATGAAGATAGAGAAAAGAAGCGGAGACAGCACACCGCCCTGCGGGACGCCAGCTAATGTATCGCACCACGATGAACGAGTGTCTCCGATCTTGACTCGTTGCCGCCGACCTTCTAAATAACTGCGAAACCACCCAATCACCGCAGGAGATATGTTGAGAGAACTTAGAACCGCCAGCAAGATGTCAAAGTCGACGGTATTGAATGCATTAGTAAAGTCAAGTAATGTCAATACCGTCAGCAAACCGTTATCAATCCCGGAACGGATATCGTCTGTAACCTTGACGAGGGTGGTGACTGTGCTGTGACCGGAACGGAAACCAGATTGGAAAGGGTTCAGAAGGGAGTTTCTATTTAAAAATGAATTTAGCTGCTGGTGTACTAGGCGCTCTAAAACTTTAGATAGAAACGGGAGAATGAAGATTGGCCTGAAGGAAGATGGATTGGATTTTTTAGGCAAAGGAATAATGTCAGCATCTTTCCAAGAAGATGGGAAAACGGAAGAAGAAAAGGAAAAATTGAAGATTTTGGTAATAACAGGGACAAGAAGGTCGAGAAGGGGAATAATCATATTCCGTCCAACACAGTCAACACCAGTCGCATTAGACGAGATAGAGGTAATGTTCTTCTCAACATCACTGTCAGTAACTGGGGAAAGGGAAAGAGGAGAAAAACTAGGAGTTGGAAAAGAATAAAGACAGTTAAGAGTATCTGCCTTAACTGGACCTCCAAAAACAGAAGAAGAAGAAAAATGAATATTGAGAAGATCAATATCAAGATCATTATTAGGAATAGAAACATTGTCAGATTTGCCAAGTCCATAGGACTTTAAGAATTTCCAAATTTTAGCCGGGTCTCCATTAACTACAGACTTATAAATATGCTGCCTCTGAGCGTCGCGACAAGCCGTACTGCAACGATTTCGTAGAGCGTGATACTTGGCTTTATTTTTATCTGTAGGTTTTAATCTAAAGACGCATTTTGCTAAGTTCTTTTTAGCAATCAAATTCTTGATAGCATCAGTCAACCAGGGAGCTGGGAGGTGTTTCAACTTTATGGGGCGTATCGGGGCATGGACATCGTAAAGCTGAATAAGAAGGGAGTTAAATAGAGACACTTTCTCATCCACAGTTTTGGCACCATCGATAATTCCCCAATCGAGTTTACTGGCATCCTCACGAAGTTTATCGACATTAAGGCGACTAAAATTGCGCTGCATACGAATTTTGGGCTTGGCCTTAGGGGGGCGAATTTTATAGGACAGGAAGAGCAGGTCATGGTAAGAAAAGGCATCGGCCGAGTGTTGACTATATTTGGCTACATGAGAAGGAGATGAGACAAGAGAAAGATCTAAAAGAGAAGGAGTACAGTTCGGAAAGTGGTGAGTGGCAAGAGAAGGCAATATAGAGAGATTACAAGCGTCCACAAGCGATTTGAGAGATCTAGAACGGTGATCGTTTTTCAACAGGCACGTGTTAAAATCTCCCATGATAATATGGTGATTGTAAGAAGGCATGAGGTCTTCGAGCACCTTTTCAAAAGAAGAAAAGTAGTCTATTTGGAGAGAGGGAGAGTAAAAAACCCCTAGAAGAATATTAACATGGGAAATATTAAGTTCCAGAAATAAGAATTCATACAATATACTTTTCATTCAATATACTTTTTTAACAGGTTTTAACTTTGATTATTTCAATTAACTAGTATAAATGAGAATAATATTAAGTCGCATATGTAATTCGTACACTAAGTAAAAGACGGGAAATCTATCTCGCTGCGACATACTGTCGCACCAATCATGTTCTAAGCGTGCAGGAGAATATACCCATAAAAACCAGAGACATAAAAAAGTGACTTAAATAGTTCGATTGTGAACTAGAGTACAATACAATACAAAACTCCTTATTGCACACATCACACGTAATAAAGATCAAAAATTCACAAAACAAAAGAAATATAATAAATAGAGGTCTCAAAAGGCGGTCTTATCGCTAAAATGCGATCTCTTCCAGACAATCTTTGGGTAGTGGAGACACGATTACAAAAATGTAGTGCAGAAAACCTATCGAGAGTACCTATCGATATTCTAATTGTTCTGTGGTACCGGTACCACTTTAAGCTTAACCAAAACGTCCCGCAGACTGATAATAATTACGACTAAAAAGAACAGATGAAGGCAAATCTGAACCTAAAGGAAAATTTCCCTTGTTAATTTTCCTTTACAGCCAATATAAATCCAGCATAGAAAACAATATTCACATTTACTCATCATGGCTGCATTGAAATATTTAAAGACTACCCTCTTTCTTCTATTCATCGTGGCTGTTGTCAGCCAAGCTGAAAAGCGTGCACCAAGTTGCGATAACACGTGCGGGTCAGAGGGAGACAAACCGGGGCATTGTTGCCAGCAAGAGGGGTACTCGGGCTTCAGCCGCTGCGATGGTCAACAGATATACTGCGAGGACACGATGCGTGGGGGTGACATGGCTTGTACGCAATGTACGTCCCCCAAAAACATGGCCTTGAAAAATTCGACTATGAGTAACGTGGTCTCTGATATGATAATGTTTCCCGATCGAAGAATTCTGTATGACAAACGATATCAATAATCATTGAAAAAAAACCGACTTCAACCGATATCTCCAAGATCCCATAATCAGACCCCAACTTGATGCCAACGGGACTAACTCGGTTTATTCTGAAGTCGGTTAAAAATTTATTTATGGAAATCGGTTGACGTGGTATCGAGTTATTCATTCAATTGTCGTGCACAATGCACATGCTCAATGCCAATGAAGACTTATAATTGTCAGAACTGGACCAAATTATAATGGTACCATCAGCTTTCGAATAAAAAAAGAACCATCGAAATCGCAAACAGTTGTATTTAGAACCTCCTCCTTTTTTAAAGTCGGTTGAAAACATTACAATTCCATTTTATAATTTACTTAATGAACTTTGTTATCGGAAGCCTTGGATAAGAAATGATGCCAAAGTAAAGAGTTGGAAGAAATTACTTCATATTTTATTATTACCTATTAGTACAGATTTTGTTTATATAATTTTTATTCATATATTAGGTGTGAATTTTTCAAAAGTCTTCGATATTATAAGTACTTGTATGGTTTCTAATTTTTAATAAGCATGTATGGAATAAAAATGGAGTATCATCGGGAAATAAATGGTGAAATTGATTTTAGTTTGTATATTTTGAATACTGCGCAGAACACCCCTTTAATTAGGATAATTTTTTGTTCATGCCTTGTCGCGATTCTACACAATATATACATCTGAACTTGATCACTTATGTCTGCGACCAATAATTATATAACATGGACGTGTAACGTGTTCAATGTGCCAAGATGGGCAGGACATAGCGCTTTTCTTAACACCGCGCATATTTCGGCGCAACATTTTTGACAAATGTTTATAGAATATGGCCAATCAAAACATTGTTGGACCAATCACAACTATTTTTAAATGGCGGTTTAAGTTTTTATAGGTTGACATGGAAATTCAATACCTACCGTGAATACCGTGATGCATTGAAGAGGTGGTGACATTTTTCAAGTAAAATTCAGGACCGTTTTTGAAAGGCAATTTAGTATGGCATGCGGCCATGTTTTATTTGTTCGCAGACTTGTGTAATGATTTCAACAAAGTCTTTCTAGCAGCAACTCTACACAACATGGTCAAAGTCAACGCAAACTTTTTTTTATTCAAATAAGCATAGCAAAAGCACTTTTGAATGTACTTCCAGTTTTAAAGCTAGACTACTTCGGGTTCGAATCCCAGCGTGGGCATTATTTGTGTCTCTATTTATCACAAATATTTGTTCCTTGGTCATGGCTGTCTACTCGTATGTATTTAAGTATCTATAATAATATTAAATTATTCATTCATTCTGTCAAAGAAATATTCTGTCAAGTAAAAAGTTTAAACATAACTTACAAAAAAATAGCGTAACGCACACATCGTATAAATTACTATGCGAGCAAATTAAAGTAAGGAACAATTATTTCCATATACACGCAATCACTTTAGGGTATCGGCAAAATATTTTTTTTTCGATTCCAAAATTATTAGCGTAATAACACTTTTGTTATGCGACGGCTCGCCCTACGCGATCCACTAACACTGTCAGTCTATCAGCCGGAGGGACGCAGGCGCGACGGCTCGCCCTACGCGAATCACTCACGCTGTCACCCTATGAATCTATCAGCCGGAGGGCCGCAGCAATGACATACGGTACTAAACCGTGGTCGCTTACAATGAGCCTCATAAGAAGGCTCAAAGTCACCAGTCCCAGTCCCAAAGCGTAATGGAGAGGCCTATGCTAAGAGTCTCTCTGCGAGATGGGATTACAAATGAGACCATACGCAGCAGAACCAAAGTAATCGATATAGCTCTTCGAATCGCTAAACTGAAGTGGGCGGGGCTCGTCGCGCGTGGATTGCGTGGAACCGATAGCCGTTGGGGCGATAACGTTCTCGAGTGGCGGTCACGTACCGGAAGGCTCAGCGTGGGTAGGCCCCCCACAAGGTGGACTCATGACCTGGTGAAGGTCGCTGGATGCGGGTATCACAGGGCCGGTCCTTGTGACAATCTTTGGGGGGGGCTATATTCACCAGTGAACGTCTTTCAGCTTATATGATGATGATGATGATAAATTAATCCGTATGGTTCTACCAAATATCTAAAGCAGTACTGCAAAATCTACATATCGCTAAACCTAGCGGTTGTGGCAGGCAGTAACACTGGAGTATCAGATTTGAGGAGTCGGATGTTAGTATTTAATTCGCATGTTTCTACTTAATATCTAAAGAACTTCTTTAAAATCAAGATATCGATAAAAGATAAACCTTGCGGTTATTACAGGCAGTACTGCAGCATCAGGAGTGAGGAGTTGGAAGTCAAGATCAGGCTGTTAGTATTTGATTATGCCAAACATGCTATACTTTCATTTTCACGTGTCTAACACTCTCGGTAAAGGTAAGCAGTACGTCTGCAGCATCAGGCTTTGAGGATACAAGGATACAAACATTATTATATTGCATTGTCATGGGGACTTGATAAGAGTTCCAAATTTTATTGATTTCGGTGCAGTAGAAGTGGTCGAAAAGTCGATCGCAAGATTTGAAGCATCGACGACAGTTGATACGCGGTGAAGTTAATAAAAACCGTTTAATAAAAAGAACCATAGTCAAAAAATATATGCAGATTTCTGACTCCTCTAAGAAACTAAGTACCAGCACTTTACCTGGCTGTTGTTGTTGTTGTTTAGCATGTTTCTGAACTTGCCTACAAAAAAATACCGTTAAAAAAACATTTCACAGAGTCCTGTTAGGTACGACTACGACGACGAGCGAAGCGAGGAGGAGTGTTAGGTGAAACTGCGACCATACAGCGCACAAGCAGAGCGAGCGAAGCGAGCGTGCCGCGGCAGCGGCCGGCGAGTGCCAGAACCGACTCTTTTGTTATTCCCTCGGCATTGCGTTCCCTCATCAGTTTCATCTAAATTACTATTTAGAACCCGACTTATAATTGTTTATCGACATTAATATAAAACCCCGTGTAAGCTGTTATTAAAAAACATAAACATACCTATATAAAATTCGCCCCAAACTATACCCAAAAACATTGGTTATTTATTATTCAGTTAACTAAATGCCAGCTAAACCAAAAACCACTTGAAAATATGTATTATAAAAAGTTCCAATTAAAAACCAAGCCCAAAGATAGAATTGCCAACCATTTAGTTGGGTAATGAAACGTATGATCCAATTGGAACATGATCTTTCGGCGAAATGACTTTATGCGAAAAATTGGTTGCGATGTAATATTCGTACAAACAATTTTCGGAGATGATTTAGAGAACCGACATATCGGACATGATGATTTTTACACTACTCAAAACTGTACTGAAATTGTAGTCTCACTAAGGCAGAAACATAAGAACATAAAAAAACATACATTTAATACCTGTCACCCCCACATTCAAATTACATAAATATTGTAAATTGTTCCACAATAGAATTGAATTACTCAATAAATTATTATATGCAGATATATCTATGCTCCAATATGCATATTTATTAGATTCGTGCCTTAAATATTCGTATAATATGCTCCGGAAAAGAACAGGACACATAAATAATCAAGCTCTTTCAATTATTTAAAATAAGTTTATACAATAAAGGTAATTAAAAGTCTCTTAGCATATTATTTTTCCGCTTAGTTACAGTAATACCTACCCCTCGCAACCTGGAAATATTTGAACTGACACCATGTACATACTCGTATAAGACTTAAAATCACCCATTCAAGATAAACTAGATCAAGATGTCATATTTTAAAGACAAACGGGTCTTAATTGCGTAAACTTACGTTTAATTGTATCCTGACGTTTCAGGCATGACGTTACATTACACCCGTGGTCGCAGGCAGACTCACGTCAACTCAAAATATGAGTGATAATCGTGAAAGTTTAAATCAATATAGATCAAGATGTGTCCTGATGTCTTCCTCTTCTTCTTTAGGAAAGATTTGCCCCCTTCCCATGACGCCGTAAGAATACACAGAAAAATAGTACAAAAGCTCACACTGAACTAGGTATTTTTGATCAAAATCTGTGCGGGGTTACAAATAAAAGAAAAAAACTGGAATTGTATTTAGGTACACAAATTACCACACAAACAGTAGGTATGTTTGTATAACTGTGCATGTTTTAAACAAGATTTCTGCACCACTGTTTCATTTATCAGAACACAAGCTTGTCGCGTTTAATACTGGGACTAAAAAGAGGGGAGGTGGCACGTTAACGTATTCTACTGAACATACGAAGAACTTTAAATATCTAAAAACTTATACATACATAGCGGCTGTCCCAAATCAAAACCTAGCATGGGACATTTTTTGTCAAAATACGTTTTTTTAATGTATCTGCCCCAAATGCTGAGCTGCGTCTAATGCAAAAACACCTGTATTTCTATCTCAATGAGGGTTTTTGATACTTTTTCTGCCGCTATGGGGAGGTGAGATGGCAGCACTGAGCCGACCGTTTAACGAACTGTCAAAATAAATACGCGCATTTAATTTTCAACATATTTATAGGTTTATTTAATCTGAAAACCATTACTTTAGGCATATTGTTACCTAAAATAAATAAATAAAATAGTTCCAAGTCAATTCTCATGAAATTAACACAGTTAAAGTAATTATTTTTAATACCAGTGACATTGCGTGCCTGTTTTATAGCTCCGTCTTCAGTTCGATGACCGTGTAATAGTCGTAATCCATTACAAAATCAATTCTCTTCCAAATAAAATAGAATTTCAATATTTTAGGCCCAAGTGCCTATGAATAGTATGAATCTGACAGTTGTCGAGACCAGGAACGTACGAAGCGCCGCCTGGTGGCAGAAAAAATATCGAAAACCCTCATTAGAATCAAAGTTACGAGACCCACCAAACCTAGCAAGCGCATTTCTTACATGCCACCAACATATTCAAAATCCTAGTAAGTAACATTTTCAAGTCCAAAAACCTGGCAACTGCATGCTATACTAGGTTTTTGAGTTTGTAAATGGAACACACTTGGTTTTTGAATATGGAAATTGTCCCTTACTAGGTTTTTGATTTTAATAATTGCCGAAGGGTCGTACAAGGAATTCAAATATAACAATAAATAAAACCTATCAAGTCAGTAATGAGTGAAGTTTGCGTTCTTATGGTCGCCGCTCCCGCGCTACCTGCCTGCGGTTTTTGTCACCGCCCCGCGGGTGTCGTAAGAGTCGACTGAGGAATTGAATTGATATTGACCATTTATTTACCGACGATCGATGACGGGCAGCAGCGTCATCAAAGTGGCCAAAATATTAATGATTTTAACTAAAAGTGTATGTGAACTCAAGGCTTAAGGTTTTAAGTTGGTGACGAGACCAAGATTGTGTCCTAAAAGTGCGCGATTATGGAATTATGCAATTATTTAGGCTTTGTTTACAATTATTTTAGTTTCTACTGACGATTGGTATAGGGCGTTTTGGTTGTTAACCGACGAAGAACCGACCAAAAAATTGTAATATTTGATAATAAACAAAATTGGATCTTCGATAATTCATAACGTCACTCGGTCACTATCATTACGGTCGTGCATTATTTGTCGATATTGTCCGTTGTCTCTCTATGAAAGAACCCTGGACAAATTATCAGAAGCTTCAAATTACGACGAAGGTATTGATAAAACAAGTCAAATAATGTCAATACTTGTTTGTTGCTATTATATTGTGTTTGTCATTTCTTTCTATTTCTTTCCACAACTCGACATCAAACGTGCCTATTTTGCGTGGTCCCGACGCTGGTCCAGTAGTTTTTGGGGACTTCACATACACACTGGAATTTCTTCGCAGTTGTCTGCAGGTTTCCTCACGATGTTTTCCTTCACCGTAAAGACTTGTGAATATCAAATGATATTTCGCACAACAGTTTTTGCAAAACTTATTGCCGATTGAAGGTTTATTGCCGTTTTTATTTTCGCTGGTAAGCCGATAGTCGCGTGTGTAGTACTGTTTATACACGTGATATTCAAATGGTATGCACAATAATTGCTCATGCATACACTCGTAGCAGAAGATGATACCAACATTTTCTCCTATCAGGATCGAAAGAGCTCGCGATTCTGAGTGGAAATCATATTAAAAGTTACAAAAACAAAAAAAAAGTGCGAGACAACTTTAAATAAAATGACTCGTTATGGCAATGACCCTACTGGGGGAGGCCTATGTTCAGCAGTGGACATTTATCGGCTTAGAATGATGTTTTTGGGAAGTTTCAATGTGTAGTAAATTGTTAGCAAGTACTTTGCAGCGAAGCTCTGCAGAAAAGGACTGGTAGTCAGTAATTTCAAAATCATTGAAATCCCTTAGATTGCAATTAAATAGGGTGCTTTGCAGTAATTTCATAAGTCGTCTTATTTGAAATTACCATAAAACACACCGTTATTTTTATCACAATAAAGATTCATTCCGAAATTACCCGAGCAGAATTTCTGTAGTTTGAAATTACCCCAACGCACTATAGTACAATTTTACCTTTACCTTATTAAAATGGTAATCCTAATTCCTGATTTCAAAGTAAGCATTTGCTTGATTTTATATTTGACATTTTAAGAGTTTACTCCTTACAAGCAGTAAAATTTACCATTTTTGTACCACTTGCTAGGTTTCAGTTTTCTAATTCACATAACATTTCTATTATTTTTTTTGTAATCAGTTGTTAGTAAGGCACATAAAAGTTCTAAAAAAATACATATATTAAGTTTCAATAGCTTGTCTTATAAAGCAAGTTATACTTCTTTATATAAGACAAAGTCTTGTGAGATAAAGGTCTCTGCTACTATTTTTTTTTAACAAAATGTTTATTTGCCTCTCCTGTAAAATTTGCTAAATACACTTACTAGGCTTTGATCTGGGACAGCCGATAGACGAATGTTTGGAGTACTTTGGAAGTTTGTGGTGTAAAAGACAGCGACACAAATGTTTATGTTATCTGTTGCTTTTGCTACAGAAATCCAGTTGATATAATTATTTGTTGCGTCTTAATATTTGCAGCAGGTAATACTAATAGCGTGTAAGTGTAAAATTTAGCTTTACGTTTTACGTTCACTAGCCATTTTAAATATCCGCACCACACACAAACTGTAAATATCATGTGACTGATCTGATTATTTTTTCCACAAAATTTCCCAAATGATAATCATTTATTAACAAAAATGTAGTAACATAAAGGATAATTTAAAAATATATAAATAAATAGTTATCACGCAAGCACTGATGGAGATACTCGTATTAGCTACTCTGGTCAAGTAGAGGAAAGATTGGGTAGGGCTGTGCCATCGCTTAGGTCAAAGAAGTTTTTGAAGGAGTTAAATTTGTGGCGCGTCCCCCGAATACACATGCTTGTAGCACGGAGTATGGAAATTATTTATTAATTATAATTTTCGATCTAAGCCAGCCCATTACTACGCTGAAGGGTCTGTCCTAACGATCAGCGATTGCTTCGCCGAGATGTTTCACGAAGGCGGACATCTGAGGTGTGAATATCCCATCCACAAATGTTAAAATGTCGCATGCCGTTTTTCACAAGAGTTCAGATATTTTCGTTTCTTTTCCTCTTCGGCGGATTTAAGTACGGCTGCTACCGGACGTGAGATGTAAGAGGGAGCATCAGTGTCTACGACACGGCTATCAAATAACGCCTCCCTCTGTGCATCCCAAACGCCACGGCAGCAAAAGTCTCCTCGAAGTCTGCAGTCACCTTCCGTGATGAGGGGTTCTTTGACTACATTCCCCCAGGCGTGCTGACATAGCTCACGAAATAGGTTCCGGATTTCGTTGTGACGGCGTGAAATTAATCCGTCAGTTTTACAGCAGAGAGCGTGGTCCACGTCAAAAACATCGTTGCCGCAGCTGACACATGATTTAGGCATGGAGATAGGTGTTCTGTGGTATCTTAGTGCCAATACGTCTCTGAATTCCATTGGGAATAGGTCAAAGTGGTCTTTTCTTGTAGGGATAACCGAGTGCCAAGTAGACGATTAGTTTTTGTGAAAATTGAACGTTCGACTGCTCGTTTTTTGTTAGGAGAAAGCCGAGGAAGTTTGTCTAAAATAGAGTCCAAAGTTACATCATCTTGAGAATTTTTAATTTACCGGCATTCCTCTCTTGAATGTCCGAGGGATATGTGATGTTGAGTGAGGTCCAGTTCATTATTTTCAATTTAAGCGGATGAGAGGATTGAACAGCCATTTTTGGAGGTTTCATAATTTAAGTTTGTCATTTTAGAAAGTGCGACTGATTATTATTTTGACCATGACATTATTATTGAGAATCGGGTGTTGTTATTGAGAATGTGTGTACATTTGAAAATTTGTAATTGTAGCATTTAATCATTTAATATGTATTTTAATGTATGTATGTAGTTAGTTCGTGTACATATTTGTGTAGGTATATGTATATGTAGGTATAGATAAGATACTCGTATATATGTTTTTGTTCATATCATATTATTTAACTAGATAGATGTAGCACCACCCACAATCGAGACGCCACCACCCACGTAGAGAATGCCTCATGGCATTAAGTTCGCCTTTTGTACGTTAAGTTTTACTTTTGTGCAATAAAGTTAAATAAATAAATAAATCATCCATCTGTGTCAACACTTCCACAGAGCTTAAGAGGTGAATAGCTTTTATCAAGGCCGGAACAAAGCTTATTACACTATTGCTTTCTTGACTTTGTTTGTTGGTACCTACTTAAATAACTATAGTAACTTAATCACAATTGCGTACCTACGCCCCACGTGTTTATTTTAGTTTGGTAAAAGTTTTAGTTGGTTTCCGATTAACGCTTAATCCACTGGCATATAGACAAAACGTGGCTTTTAACATCCGACTCGGAAAGACTACAGTGTTAATGGTTTGACGTGAGTAATCTACAGAAAGTTTATTATACGGTTATGTCTGATTCAATAAATTTTCATTTTCGTGTTTTTGGTGCAATATAGAATTATTTTTATTATAATTAATTTGACTTTAAACTCTTTTAAATTATTTTTTAAAGCTTGCTGTTGACTCATCATTCAACTTTTTTATACCAATTCAGTTCTCGGAAAGAAAAGTAAATTTCATGCATACATGGCAACACTTATTATGTTCCACGTGGAACTATTTTCTCCAGCTGTTAACTTGTGCTACCAAAATCGAGAAATCGAGAGCTCGAAATAGTTTGTCGCAGCCGAGCTATCCCGTGTGTCATCCTCATCATGTGCTAACAACAGTGCAACTGCAAATATAGGTACTTATACCGATTTAAGCAGTCAATACTTAAGCGTTTCAAGTATCTACCACCACTTATGTTTTATAAAACGTAGGTATAGTTCGAGAAATATGAATTGAACGTTTAGTTTTACTACAATGTAGGTAGAAAGTTACCAATTTATATTTCACGAACTATATCCATCAGAATTTACTAAAAACCAGTTCAATGCCCATCGATTTTCGTAAAACCTCATCTATGAGGCTGCTTGAATCACAACTTTATAAAAATAAATCAGACAATTATTTTTCAAGATACAGTTTCAGATAATCTAACGTCAGTTTCCAACAACCTTAAGGAACTCTAGTACAAAGAGTTATTTACAGGAAATTAATGGAGCTGATACAGACAGTAATGAGAAATCGGACATTAAGTGGATGAAAATTGAATTCTAATACAAGCTCTCCAATCCAATCCTTGTCAAACACACTGCTGCCTGCCTGGCCTCTCTCTATTGCCATAAGAAAGTATAATAAATACTCCTGAGAAAATCAACCATAAAGTTGAAAGTAAAGTACCCGAAGCTAATTATCAATTAGTATTATAACAATGTTTGTATTGTAATAAATGTGGATTAATATAAATTCGTCGCTGTGCCTAC
The DNA here is from genome assembly GCA_025490895.1 of Thaumatotibia leucotreta. Taxonomy (NCBI): domain Eukaryota; kingdom Metazoa; phylum Arthropoda; class Insecta; order Lepidoptera; family Tortricidae; genus Thaumatotibia; species Thaumatotibia leucotreta. The sequence goes on from JALPQI010008832.1 coordinate 14,353, forward strand.
AAAAGTCGCTATGTTTTTTTTTTGGATTTTTGGATTTTAACGCCATTTTAAACCTTATATCAATATCTATACCTACACTCCAAAAACAGCGGTCAGGCTATCTTTAATAGTTCAGGATTTATGAATTTTAGCTATGTGATATCCATATACTGAATTCTCTTACTAAAAACAGTAAGTGCGAAAATCACATGACTGTTTTATATAACTATGAGTGACTTTTTATAATGAGGCCCGCTATGTGGTTTTAGGCACATAGCGGGATTTTCTTATAAATTAAATAAGAATAAATAAGTCCCGATATGTACTTTTCCGCACATAGCGATACATCGCGTTCGTAGACTATGCTTTAGACAAAGTCTTATGACACTTAGCGAAATTTTCCTGTGACTGTTATTACTGAAACATGTTTTTTTTGTATTATTGAAGAACACCTTACTTATCTTTCATAAAAATAACTATGTGATAAATATGTATTATCAAGATGTGTCAAATTTTGTAACTAGTTATTTTAACCAAGTTAAAATAAGACACATAGATCCTTTGGACGACTGAAACAAAATGGCTATGTGACATATTATTGGTAAAATTAATTTTTCTCGTTAAAAAACGGAGATTTATAATTAGAAAAGACATTAAAATACGTTAAACTGAACATAATTATCAAAATAAAATATTGGCCTATTTTGAGTGAACAAGATTCAAAATAAACAGTTTTATGTCGTCCTCCTGTAAAGTAGCAATAAAACACATAGCGACTTTTGTAGGAGCAGCGACGAAATACTAATTGAAACATTTTCTCTATCTTTTAGGTACTTTCTTTGAGCATAAATTATACAATCAAATAATAATAATAAAAATAATCATTATTAATCAAATAGCGATCAAGGACACGGCCCACAGTGCGGCCACATGTATGTGAGACATGAAATTATTATTATTTATTTATTATTCCGATCAGTTACACATGACACAGCATTATAGTTATAACTTATAGGTAACACCAAGGCACTGTAAACTACAACATACATAATTCAAAAACAAAGTGCTTTACGGTATAGGAAAACATCGTGAAGGAACCTGCATACATCTGCGTAGAAATTCAAGGATGTATGAGAAGTTCCCAACAAGTATTGGGCCAGTGTTGCGGAGAATGGCCAGAATACAATATCAAAAATGACGTACTCACAAATATCGGGGATTTCGAGATATGATTCGCACATCAGAGGAATGTTCCTTAAAAATACAATCACAATAGCCATTGTGGCCAAACAAAATTGCTATGCGTGTTGTAGTATGCGCATACAATTTAAAATAGAAATGTCTTAACAGAAATTGTAGGCTCTTATTTTGGATGAAAAACGCCGGCCCACATTAAAGTCTCGTATCTCCCAAACTACGTAGGTACAGTCACGTCTAATAATATGTATACATTTCGGAACGTATGTCCAAGGAATAAGGATCAAAATTGTATACATATTATTAGAGCCGACCGTACATATTATATCTAATTAATAATTAAATGAGGTAAATGATAGGTATATTGAACTGCCACTAGAAAACGAGCTTAGTCAGACGATATGGCGCGGCTGGAGAGTGACACTAAAGGGGGGGGAGAGGTTTGACCGTTCCAGGGTCGGGTAAGGCCTTAACATTTGTGCAGGGGAGTTGGTAAGGCGGAAGCTAGGTTTGCCTGGTAAATTGAGTCTCACGCAGCTCGGCCTTCGCCCTAACAGGCAAGCGCGCCGTCGGGCCGGGCTCCAGGCCTTTATAGCCTCCGCATTTTCTCTAAACAATTTTCGGGCCTGTGGCCCTGAGATTCGTTTTAATGCTACACTTTTCCATCGTATAGCAAAGGAGCGCTGGGCTCTGGTAGCTTGGCCTTCAGCCTTGCAAGCCGGCGCCCCTTTGGAGGACACTTCGGGCCTTCGGCCCTACGCGGAGCACGGTCTGCAGCCTTCGCAGGTTGTGGAAACGATCGTTGGGTCTGCGGATCTCCGATTCGTTTTCATGTTACACTATTTCATCACGTAGTGTGGTAGCGCTGGGCTCTAGCTTCGATTGTTAAGGCAGTTAAGAAGGGCGGTTGTATCGCTTGGGCTCGCTCGTCGGGCCTACGACCCACCGGGCTCGCGTTTGAAGCATCCCGATAGTGACGCTCCAGGCCTTCGGCCCTATGTGGAGCTGGGATTATTTAGAAGCTTGGTAGCTCAATTTTCCTGCAGCTCGTTCTTCGACCTTGCTTTAAATTTCTTCCAAGTGACACTTGGGCCATCTAAGTGAAAGTCATTCTCTCTGGACTCTGGCTCCTGTGGTCCGGGCCGGGGGCTCACCTTTCGGCCTCGCAAGCCAGCGGTCTCAGAGGGACGATTCGGGCCTTCGGTCCTACGGCCTTTGCAGGTCGTCAAAACGATCGTCAGATCCATTTTAACATTACACTATTCCGTCGGCTGACGTGGTAGTGCTGGGCTTTGGCGGCTCGACCTTCGGCCTCGCAAGCTGGCGCCCCTCTGGCTGCCGCTTTTGGCCGTTGGCCCTACGCGGAGCTCGGCTTTCAGTCCTTGCTGGAGTTCGAAGCGAACCGTTGGGCCCTCTGGTTCCATTATTCGATTTCGATAATAGTTAAGAGGGACGGTTGTGAGGACCGTGTGGACTCGCTCGTTGTGCCTTGGGCCCTACACGGATATCGGTTTATTTAGATACTGGGGTGCTTGAAGAAGCATGGTAGCTCAATTTTCCCGCAGCTCGGCCTTCGGCCTCGCTTTAATTTTCGACGCGCTTGGGCCCGGTCATACCTCTAAAAACTCTACTTGTCATACAAAATCCATGAATGCAGTATTACTCGTTATTAAAAATAAAGTAAAGTCTCTTTCTACTAAAACAGTATGTGTTTAGAGTACTATCCCTTCATGTACCATAGTCTTGAGACACCGGTATACATATATTATGTCGCAGGTCTTTGTATGGGCAACCACATAACAAATAATAAAATTGTGGGTGTCGCTCTTCTATAGAGCGAGAAAACGAATACTCAAGCATTGTTGCCTACTTTTAATACTAAATATTATTATTATTACACGAATATGTGAGTCATTGTCATTACATTTAGGTATATATTATTGTTCTAATAGTTTAAGTGAATTGCACTAGCCAATGCTGAAAAAAAAAACGACCAAGAGCATGTCGGGCAATGCTCAGTGTAGGGATCCGTAGTTGTTCAAAAATGGCTGTGCTGGGCCGATTATAGAAGCCCACTATTCATTTTTATACACAAAGGGTTTTCATTGAATTAATTAAAATTCATCACATATCGGTTTTTACAGGCGCAACCACGACAATTTGTTTTATACATAAATTGCACGTTTTATTTTCCTGGCATGGAGTAAGTTGACTCCATGCCTGGGAAATTTCCGCTTTTTACAAAACGCTATTAGGTTTTATAAAAACAATCACGATCTTGCTACTACTTGTCACAAAGAATGCGTACATTTACGCATACTTTGTGACTTAATTTTTTGTAAAGCCTAATAGCGTAACTGTATCAGTTAAAGTAGATTGTTAACCAAGGGTGGAAATGGGTGCCTTTCACCCGAGTTAAACACTCTACTCTTCATTACGAATGAGAGGAAAGAAAAAACAAAAAAGTTCTAATTGAATGTAAGTAAGAATTTATTTTTAATAATAAATTCATCACTTTATGGCAGTATAACATTATTCCGTCATATGGCAGTATAACATTATTCCGTCGCTTACCTACGCGTATTAAAATAAAAAAAATACTTGATAGGTTTGTTCCTCTTGGTAACCGCTATATAAAACCAAAACACTTAAATTTTAACCGAAAAATTAAAATAATTTAATAAATTGACATATTTAACTTACGATTATCGCTAAAAAAAAAACAAAAACTAGAAATCAAGAACTAATATCTTCGAATTTGTTTCTAAATAAGAGTATTGGGATTAGGTCGATTTGTGTAAGATGTCCCAAGATATTTATTTATTTATTATTATTATTTATTATTGTTGGCACTTTATTCGGCTTGGTCCTTACAATTTTATTTTACAAGGCGTACACTAATAGGAACATATCTTTTTGCAACCCAAGGGCCGCGATGCATCGTTTTCCACCCGTATCATAGATAAGTACGTTCATGGTGTGCTCACATGCCCGCAGTGTTCACGTAATTTTATCAATAAGATTGGTAACGTGAGCCACATGCGAGCACACCAGAGATGACAACGGAGTCGACAGCAGTCACCGTGGCCGAATCGGCCGTGGGGAGTATTATTATTTATTATTAGATAAACAACAAGTACAACAACCCACTTTCAGAGCATGAGCAATGAAAAATTTATTTTAAGTTTAAAATAACAAAAATACGAATGTTCAAACAGAAAGTTGATCAACTAGCCCCGGTGTCCCCGGTGTGGTGCGGTGTATAATATAAAAAACATTTAAATATTTGAATATATCGAAATCGAACATAATAACTTACGATCTGGTGGAGTGGAGCCACTTTGTTGTGCCAACATAAAAAAAAAAATAAAAAAATAAATAAAAGAAAAAAGATGTGAAAAATCAGATACAACTAAATGACCCGGGGGCGGGTCTATATCTGGTGGCATAATGTTTATATTTCGAAAAATTTGTCGCATAACAACTTTACGCCGAAAAATGAATGGCATAAACATTGTTCCGCATATTTTTGTTATGCCGAAATTGTTAATCCTAACTTGGTTGTTCCTAAATATTGTTTGTCCTAATGATTTTCCTGTCTAATGTATATGTATCGAAAAATTATTGTGCATAATGGTGATGTTCCTACTATTTAATGTACTAAGAGTGATTACCTTTAACTAACTTTTAAAATATTTTTTTTATTCCTTAAACTTAACTATTCTTAAATAATTCGCCCTGTTGTCCAAAGAATTTTAGTGAGAATTTGGACCTGGGAACCGGTCGACGAAGCCCCGCGGGGCTTCTATTTCCGCTCTAAGGGATAAAAGGTACCTAACGAACCTATCAAGGTTAAGGTAGGAGAGGTTCAGATTATTTATTGTTTAATGCGGGGGGCTTCGCCCCCGAGCCCCCCTAGTGGGGGTCTTGGCCCCCCCGTCCCCCCTTTTTTTTGTTCTGTAAGTATGAGGATGTGTAAACAATTGATTAAAAATACTTAAGTATTTATAGACTACGCCATTTACTCTGCCCTAGCCTCGAAACCTAACCAATCCACGTCGGTTTTACCCTGGTTTATTACGTGAACATTCTTTTAACCATTCACCCTGTTGTTCAAATGTTTTGCATGTTGTTATTAAATTGCCTTGTTGAATGAAATTTCGGACATGATAAAAGTAGGCGCAGTGAAAATTGACAGTTCGAGTAGTAGGGAAAACAATATTTATCACAATGAACATTAGGATTATTATGCTTAAGGTCATTTGACGTTAGAGTAATGAATATTAGAATAAATATGGTGTAGGTATTTTAAACGTGTATGCGCAAAATTAAGTAGGCTAAACAAGTAGTATGCCATGTATCATTATGCCAAACATTCTCGGCCAAAAAATTTTAGGACAAACGACGTTATGCGACACGACAGGCACCCCCCGGGGATACTTTTGGTTTTTAGCGTCATTAATATATTATCAGTATCTATAAGTACAAAATATGATGGAATAGATATTTCTGCTAGCGAGCAAGTGGAAACGTCTAATGAATTTTCTGCAGCTAAATTTTTACCTACATTTGCAAAAAAAATATTAACATGGTTGATAGACTCACTTGGAGTTGATTTACAGTTTAGTAATTCAGTGTTACTAGATTTGGTTATTTTGTAGTTAGTTATTTTTTTAATTGAATTCCATAAAGTTTTGGGATTTTTCATAGAATTCTCTACTCGTAGTTGATCTCTTTCATATTTCCTTTTTAGTTTTTTTATAAGATTATTACAGTAGTTGCTATATCTGTTATATGTAATTTTTAATATTTCATTTTGTGGGTCAGAATGGAGCTTTAACTGCATCTTAATTCTATTTTTTATGCATCGTAGGATCCCAGGTGTGATCCAGGGCTTCATAATTCTACGGGACTTTGGTATGGTTTTTATGGTTTTACTATTGTTTAATGAGTATTGCAGTATATTTAATAGTTGTTCAATGACAACATGTGGGTCCGTGCTATGTAAAAGACTTTGTAAGTTATTATTTTCTAGTTCAGTTCTAGCTTTATCGTAGTCATATTTAATGTAAGTTTTGGGGCTATCTTCATTTACATTGCATCCCGTCAAAGATAGGTATAGAGTATTATGATCGGTCACTGTAGTGTTAAGAACAGCAGCAAACGCAGATAGTTGCTTATGTTAAAGTTTTACCATGAAGTGATCTAAACAACTATTCATTCTGGTTGGGAGTGTGTGAGCAGGAAGTATGCCATATGTTGACAGCATAGTTAAGTATCGGTTTCTGTTTAAACATTCATGTGGTGGTTCTTGCTGACGGGGAATGAGGTTTATGTATATTAATATCGCCAGTCAATATTATGATGTTTTTATGTGCTTTAATGCTTTCTAGGTAATTATTTAAAGAATTAATGGAGATTGATGCATTAGGGTTTGAAGGGGATCGATAAATACCTACCAACTATAATTAAGTTATTTATTTGGACGTATATGCCTGAGTCGTGAACTATTTTAATCTCACTAAAATTTGCTTTCAAAAGGCTACATGGATGGCAACTACCTTAAATATCGTAAATAGCACATTTTGTGTAAGGATTCATATGACGGGTGAAATCATATTTAAAAGGTAATTGTTCGTTTTCGTAGCCTTGCGTTATTCTGATTGTATTTGTTATTTGGAGAAAAAATAACTTTATTAGTAACCCTTTCAATCTGCATCCTAAAATACGGCACGTTATTTATTGTCACATTTGACCGGCTGCGGTCCCGAATGAGGCAAGCGATTTTTCATAAAACCTTAAATGCAAGACTTATGCCCGATTTCACCGACATCCCGTAAACTGTCACTTAGCTAAGAAATACTTAAGTTAAGGCTTCCCTTAAATCGACTCCCTACTTAAATTTTGTTTCACCAACGTAAGTGTAACTTAACTAGGGGCTTCTTTGCAAAGTAACACTTTTTTTTTCTAAATTTACCGTAAAAGTTTCGGTGATTACCGATTCATTTAATTTTATTAGAAATATTGAAATAATAAATAAATAAACTATTCTAGGCACTTTAATATAGTTATTTATCCCTAAATTGTCCAAGTTTATTCAAATATTCGTAAATAAAATGGAATATAATTGCGGAGTTTTGGCTGAATACTTATTTCCGTTGTTTAAAAAGTAAACGTCAACTCGCTGTCAGTTGTCAGTGTCAGTAATTCAGTAAATATTCACACTAATATCACAGAATAATATAAAGTAGTCATGTGTAGAACCTAGCCATCGAGCCACAATGTCAGTTACTAATAAATCGGCCGTACTGATGGTTTGAACATTAATCGACATATTACGATTTCCGGTTTCGAAACAACTCTGCATCTTCACCACCTAAATAAAATTATGCAAGCATTATTAATTATTTTATAATTATTTAGCAATTATAGGAACAGTATTTACTGTATATATTTTCTTTTTCTTGTGAAATAAAATTACACAAGTAGATGCCATTGCGACCTGCAGGGCAGGCAGAAGTCCGGGCATACGTAGGTAAGCATTTCTACCGAAGTTGAAGCGGAGATGCTTTGATCGCTCGGTCAATTTACAATAGTTTTGCTATAGGGGAAAATTGGCACTATTCATACACGGGCAGCATTTAAATCCCTGCGAAGTAAAAAGTGTTGTGGGTACGTAGGCTCTACTATGAGTGAATCAAGGCACAGCAGTGGACTTAATTAAGACACAATTTACCTGGTGACTGTATCTTTACATGAGTACAATCTATGCAGCCTAAACAATTAGGGATTTTGCAAATATTATAAAAATCTGATTTCACTTTTGCCTGTTCTTGATGGGTCTCTGGAAATCTAATAAATTATTTTCGAAGGCTCACAATAGCTTCTGATACCCGTTTCACAATTCTACACGCAGTGGCTACGCTTATCCCTCCCATGTCTGCCACGACGAGTAAATGGTTGCCAGTAGCGTAAAAACGTAAAGCGATCAGTAATTGATTTATTGGTAACACTGAGTTATTCCTGAAAAATGAATGTAAGTAGGTAGAACATAGTTAAGACCAGACCAGATTATGCAGAAAAATGTACCTCGCTAACACAAATAATATCAAAAATGTAAGTAATTAGGTATCCCCTTTTGAACAGACACTTCTCATTTATCTTACTTGTTATCCGGAAATTCTAAAAGAGCCTCAATTTTCTCCAACAAAAATAGTACACTATTTTTTGTCAACCTGTACCTCCGAACAAAATCGACATCATCGTACTTTTCGAAGTAATTGGGCCTTTCTCTAATTAGGCGTGGTCTCCGAAATACATAGAAAATATTTTCAATATCTTCAATCGCGTCTAAATTATCCAACAAATTAAAAATATCGTCCATTGCGGTTGAGTGAGCAAAAAACCGGCCAAGTGCGAGCCGGACTCGCGCGCGAAGGGTTCCGTACCATTATCAATTTATTATTAAAAAAATACAGTTAAATCAACCTACCTCAAAAACTATAGGAGATAATTTAATCAAACCAAAAATCGTTGATAGAGTTTATTAATGTGCATAACATATATTTTTTTGGAATTTTATATTGCGTAGTTTAAAAAATAGAGGGGGGGACACATTTTTCAGATTTGAGAGCTAATATCTCGAAAACGATTTGCTTAAATAAAAATGAGGTGTATAAACCTTCATATCATTTTCAAAGACCTTTCTATTAATACCCCACACGCTTATATACAACAATTTTTTTTTTCTATCCCTCAGTTACATGTATGGAGGGCCCCCACCCCAATGGTTTTTTTTACAATTTAGTAACATAATCCTGTAGCGGTTCATACAACACATATTCTTACCAAATTTCGTTACTGTAGCATTTATAGTTTCCGAGTAAATCGGCTGTGACAGACGGACAGACGGACAGACGGACATGACGAATCTATAAGGGTTCCGTTTTGCCATTTTGGCTACGGAACCCTAAAAAGACCATGCAAATTGGCGGCAAACGATCAGAAAAAAATAATTGAAGTTTTTTAAATGAACCGCCACTTAAACTTAGGAGGCCCATAGTCGGGCCCGTAAGTTTAGGGGACCACTTAGTGCTTTAGGTGACAGTTGACGCTTGGTGAAAACGAATTTACAGTTAGGGGTTTCTTAAATTTTTCTAAGGGACACCTAAACTTTAGGAGATGTCGGTGAAAACGGGCATTATTGTCTTTAAAAATAAAGGAAAGTCTTCATTACACAAAATGTGCTATTTACAATATTTATGGTAGTTGCTAACCTTGTGGCATTCGATTTTTCCACACTGTATATACGTAGTTATGTAGGCTACAGCTACGAATATTTAAAATCTGCAACAAATTATTTAAAACGTTGGCCTTTTATTAGAAATCTGAATCATGGATAAATTGCCACCCTTTGACTACATCAATCGGGATTTTCAAATACAAACACTGGCAGGAGCGTCGCTCAAAAATTTTAATTTAGTTCCTGCACTATAACACGACGCGATGCAATCTGGTGGGCGTTTATTTGTGCGCTCACTCCATCGGACTGTAATTTACTTTGACGTTCGCTTTTGTTTTGTTTGATATTTGACCCGTGGGCCGCGTGGGCGTGGTTCTCACGTTCGCCTAACTATGTACACAACAGCAGTTTCCTGCGGGCTCCATCATCTAGTTTGCGTCGCGTTTACTCGATACATAAAGCAGTCTATCTCGCTACCCATGAGCTGCCGCCGCGACATTAATTCGGACTTACTTTCCATCCATCCAGCTCACAACTTCGTAAGTCAAGTCAGAAAATATTTTCTTTCCCAAAATACGAACAATGTTGTATCTAAATCAAAGTGATTATGATTAAATGCCTTGTTTCATGATGAATATGGTACCTATACCAATCGTCAGGAGAATCTAAAAAAATGTAAACAAACCTAAAAACTTGCATTATTCCATAATCATGCACTTAAGACACAATCTTGGTTTTATTACGAACTTAAAATCTTAAACCTTGAGTTCACATAAATTTTTAGTTAAAATTATTGATACTTATTGATTAGTATTAATATCACTACACACGAGCGAGATGAAGAT
>JALPQI010008833.1:0-42333 GCA_025490895.1 Thaumatotibia leucotreta
CTGGGCCTAAAATATTGAAATTCTATTTTATTTGGAAGAGAATTGATTTTGTAATAGATTACGACTAATACATGGTCGTCGAACTGAAGATTGAACTCTAAAACAGGCGCTCAAAGTCACTGGTATTCAAAATAATTACTATAACTTTGTTAATTTCATGAGAATTGACTTGGAACTATTTTATTCATTTATTTTAGGTAACAATATGACTAAAGTAATGGTTTTCAGAATAAATAAGCCTATAAATATGTTGAAAATTAAATGCGCGTATTTATTTTGACAGTTCGTTATAAGGTCGGCTCAGTGCTGCCATCTCACCTCCCCATAGCGGCAGAAAAAGTATCAAAAACCCTCATTGCTAACGCTTAATCTTAAAGGCAGCTAACTGTCTTTTTCGCACTAATATGAAAGAGTGACAGAGAGGGAAAACTACGATACGCTACTAAGCGTTAGCGATTGGCAACTTGGCTAAGCATCCTGTGCTAGGCGAACTCTGCTTGTCTAAAATATAAATATGATAATTTATTTTTATCAGCCTCTGTAGGCTAACTGATAGTGACCCTGCCTACGAGGTTCGAATCCCGGCGAGGGCATTATTTGTGTATTTATTCATCACAAATATTTGTTCCTTGGTCATGGTTGTCTATGAATTTAAGTATCTATATGTATCTATTATACAGGGTGGAAAAAGATTTTGGGTCAGTGAGGGCAGCTACCAGATCCCGTGTAGCTACGCGAAAATGGTCTTAGAAGACCTTCCCGCGATTTTCAATTAAAGAAGATTAGCGTTTTCAGATTTTGGAAAAAGTATACAGGGTGCGAGGAAATGATCATTTTTGAGAAACTTTTTTTTTTGATGCCAATCGATCCTGTTTCTATTCAGGATCAAAAGCTTGTATGGGACCAAAAAAAAATTTTCGGCTAGAAAAGCCACAAATCGAAAATTTATATTCTCATACAAATTGTATGAAAATTAAAAATTATTTTTCACCCTTATTTTTTTATGCCTATCGATTCCATTGCTACCCAGTACCAATAGTTTCCTACGGGTCAACTTATGGCAATGTACAAAAAATCCAAAATTTCAAGAAAACCGTTTTCATACTTTTACTATGGAAAAAAAAGTGAAACCTTAATTACTTTATCTGTCACGATAATTAGTCATCCTATGCTAAATGATAATAATAATACTGTATGAAATCATTAGCAATGTTAATTAGCGTCACAGATAATGTAATTAATTTTCACTTTTTTCCCATAGTCAATGGTCTTTTTTACCTTGCCGTAAGTTGACCCCTAGGAAACTATTAGTACTAAATAGGAATGGAATCGATTGGCATAAAAAAATTAGACGGGAAAAAATAATTTTAATTTTCATACAATTTGTATGGGAATTTTAAATCCCGATTTGCGGCTTTTCTAGCCGAAAAATTTTTTTTGGTCCCATACAAGCTTTTGATCCTGAACAGAAACAGGATCGATTGGCATCAAAAAAAAAGTTTGTCAAAAATGACCATTTCCTCGCACCCTGTATACTTTTTCCAAAATCTGAAAACGCTAATCTTCTTTAATTGAAAATCGCGGGAAGGTCTTCTAAGATCATTTTCACGTAGCTACACGGGATCTGATAGCTACCCTCACTGACCCAAAATCTTTTTCCACCCTGTATATATCGTCGCCTGGTACCCACATCACAAGCCTTAATTGAGCTTAAAGGAGCATTCCATGAAAACATGTCGTAAGCGACACTGTCTTTTCAATACTTTTGAAAAAAATAATTAGTAAGTTGAGTTACGGCATAATAATAACATATCAAGGCTTTAAGATTGACAGTGTTTCCTAACAGCTAGCATATTTTATTAGGGTAGCTACCATAGTGAGTCGTAAGCGACAAAAAGTAGATGTTTTCATGGAATGCTCCAAAGTGGGACTTGGTTGGTTTGTGTAAGATATCCCAAGATATTTATTTATTTATTTGTTTCCAGACAATCACTCCACCGAGCTGAGACGCTGCTCTCCATGAAGCAGGGTCTCGTCCGGCTCGACAATATTTGGGGCGTTGGAGGCGGTATCAGGTAAGCCTAAGACGCTGGTTCGGCAAATGTTTTACAGCAACTCTATTTACTAACACACCTTAGGGCTCATGCATAAATCATGCGAGGTTTTTTCGGCTACTTTTTGACCTCCTCCCTGGTGATGTTTGATGAGTTTCTTGGCTACTCCCCTCTCCCTTGCAGTCTCACGTGTATTATTATCATTCAACTGAATTTAACGCTCGCAATCGCGAGTACGTGTTTTTTTTTTTTTTTTTAAGAATAAGAATGTTTAAGCTGGATAGTTTTTCATCCCGCGCCATATTTCTTCTTAGTTTGTTCATGTTAGATAAATACACGTGTCTCCTTGTACCTCCCCTCCCCTACTGTGATCTTTAGTGATTTTTTCTTGGAGGGGGCTCCCCCCCTATATAGGACCATGCGTGATTTATGCACAAGCCCTTATTCATAAATCTCTCTTAAAGCACGCCGCTATGTATTGTTTGTCCCTGTCTGTCGTATAGACATATTGATAAGACCGAAAGGGGTTTCGCTGTGATTCACGGAAGGTTAGTCAAAGACAAAATAAGGTGTACACAAAAATGTTCAAAAATTTGTCCCAGTGCGCTCTAATTCTGTGTATTAAGAACGTCGTAACATATTTATGAGCGGATTATTTCAATACCTATTTTTGCACTTGACTGGTCGTCTGGTGTAAAATTGAAAGCACATTGGACCTGCAATCCAGAGGAAACGGGTACGAATCCCGTGACAACCAGAGTCTTTTGCAAATTTTTTTTTATGGTAAGCAACTAAGCACATCTGTTACGACATTGTGGGAAAAAAGTATGGTTTGGCCAAGTTTTGAATCTTTAGTTCATAGTCAGAGAGAATCATATTGACGGTTTTCTTATGCTGATATTAAAACCAGTTTGAGCCATTCAAACGGTTTCGGACCTGAAAGAACCTCCTTTTTTAACCGACTTCAAAAAAAGGAGGAGGTTGTCAATTCAACTGTATTTTTTTTTATGTTGGTTACCTCATAACTCTAGACTGGGTGAGCCAATTGGTAATTTGATCCAGTTCTGACTATCCATGATAAAACCTTATAAGTCTGAAATTTGCATTAACACGTTCGACGCCGGTGACACAGCGTCTGTGACCAACAAAATCTGATTCCTATGCCAGTGTGACACACAGTATACGTGATTAGAGTAACCTTATTCTTATGCCACTAGCAGTCTAGCATAAATCAAGTTCTTCCTCCTATGCCAGTGCCATAGATATACGAACGTTTTTGACACAAGTGCTGTGTCGCCGGCATAAGAGTACAATCTGTTCAGTCACACATGCGTGTCAATGGCATAGGAGTTCCATCAGATAATTTCGATCGGCATAGTATTAGCACTTAGTGAAACAGTACAGGAGGTTTACATGTTAAGCATGTGCACAACAAATGGACGAATAATTCGATATCATGTCAACCGATTTAGATAATTCTTTTTTGAACTGACTTCAGAATATACCGAGAAGGTTCCGTTGGTACCAAGTCGGGTCTGATGATTGGATTTTGGAGAAATCGGTTGTAGTCGTTTTTTTTTATTTATTTTTTGTTTATAGATATACTGCAAAATCTTTTTCCTTAGTATTTTCACGGAAACGGCCGAATTTATCTTTCTGTCTCAATACTCTCAATAGGGATGATGACTGTAGTTAACGTTATGCACGACATAATACACGAATAACTAACGTTTCCGTGACTACATCTATACCCTAATACAAGCCTGTAAGTTTATCCGTCAAACATGACTAACGACCATGTCCCCACAGGCCAGTGAAGTCTCTCATCCGTCAGATCCAGCTGCTCCTGAAAGAGTACCTCACGTGCGGCGACCTTCCTGAAGCCATACGCTGTGTGCGCGAACTAGAAGTTCCACACTTCCACCACGAGCTGGTCTACGAGGTAAGCTCTAGCTGTAGTGTGACCAGTGTTTATTTTAACCTTCTTTGAATATTTGTTGGGCAACAAACAATGACACTTAACCGGGATACCCCCATTTGCCAGAATTTCATTTGCCATCATTTTATTTGCCATCCTATTCAACAGACAATATTGTTTCTCATAACATCTTATGCCATACTTATTGTTTACTATATTAATCATTTGCCAGAAACTTTGTTTCACATAAAGTCAATTTTCATAATGTCATTTGTCAGAATCATCGAAATCCGTAGGTAATTATCACATGCCATAACATAATTTCTCATCAAAATTAGCTACCAGAAAAGTCAATTTCCATAATGTTTTTTGTCAGAATCATCTGAAACCGTAAATATTACATGCAATAACATAACTTGTCATCCAAATTACCCTCCACAAAATAAACTGCTATTAATCTAGTAATTGGAGTTCGAGGCCAACGAAACTACGACAGATGCGTTATTGTCAAATCCGTCAAAGTCTCTTATGTCATTGTCAAATAAAGTTTTCAGGTTTCCACAACCTTTTTGTTTTTTAATATATTTATTTAAAATAATTCCTAATAAAAACATTATATACCTGTGTAATGTTTGTACGCCTTTTTGTTTAATATGGCGGTCACAACTAGGATTTTCTTAAAAACACGTAAATACCTAAAAACTTTTTTTTTCTCTTAACTAATATTGATATTACAAAATTTTCTTGTAAAGAACTTAAAATGATAAGAGCCAACGTTTCAAAGCCTATTTTAAAAAGAACTTGAATTACCAGTGAACACATACGACAGCGTGCCATATTTGTTAAGACAGTAGGTATGGTTAAATTACTAAGCAGTATAAGTACTATAATATACTATTACTAAGCAGTTTTAACCCGTAATAAGGCAGGGGTGCCTTATTAATGCCTTAAAAAGTACACTCCCATAAAAGCCGAGAGTCCTTTATAACACCATCAGTGTTGAGTCCGAAACTTACTGTCGCTTATTTTAAGGTTTAAAATGAGTTTGTCACATTTTTGTTGAAACAAAGTTGGTTATATACACGGTGGGCCCGAGGAACCCGACCAACTTTAACTACCGATTCTAAAGCCTATTTGGAGCATATAATGTGCATGACCTGCAGTCCAATTACGCATAATTTTCGAGATATTCATTATTTTAATCAAAACTGAAATTCTAAAATCTCCAGTCTAACGCACCCTAAGAACATCACGTGCATAGTTCGTTTAAAAAAATATAGCGACTCGTCGACAAGCACTATTTTCAGTATTTCTGGCCAGTTAGTACCTATCGAAGAGTTTGTCATCCAAATAAAAAAGGTTTCTTTCGTCACTATGAATATTTATTTTCTTTCGTCACTATGAATATGATTTAATGAACATGGGGAGCATGAAGTTTGAGTGTAGTTACCTTTTCTCATTCCTAGGCGTACTTTAACATTATACCTTTATCTTTCATTTATCAGAAATAATTAATACTATTCACTTATCAATAGAATACACTTTAGTTTATCGTGCTCAATCACAAGAGTGCAAACTATTTACGCTAATACTCGTAACTGGCCCATACCTAGTTTGAAATTAATGTGACTGATATGTCAACGTCAAAAAGTCGGTCAAAAAGATTGCTGATTGTCACGCAAAATCACATTGCAAATAAAATGTTACTTCTGTTTAAATAAATAATCGCTATGCCACCGCGTTATTCTTCGCGCGAATTAGCAAATATCCATTTTATTTACGGATTTTGTGACGGCAACTCCCATGAAGCAGTTGTTGAGTTTAGGACCAGGTATCCAACTCGTCGTGTGCCGCACCATGCTACGTTTGTGGATGTACTAGACGATTTTCTGAACTAGGTCTTGGAAAAATTCGTTATGAAAGAGTGATAAATCTGGATTTACATACGGAGAACCGAATAATGAACATGATCACGGAAGATCCGACGTTGTCATCGAGAGCCGTTGCTCGGATTGTAGGAGTTAATTACAGGGTCGTATTAAAATTATGGAAAAGGTACGGTCTTCACCCTTTTCACTATCGAAAAGTACAAGGGTTGTTAAACAACGATGGGCATGCTAGAATCGCATATTGTCAAAGAATGAATCAGAAACTCGTAGAAGATCCCGGATTTCTCAACAAGATATTGTGGTCTGACGAATCTTTATTCACAAGAGAAGGAGTATTTAATTCTCACAACCTACACATGTGGCTTCCAGAAAATCCTCATGCAAAGCGAGAAAATGCCTTCCGACATAAATAGGGTTCACATTTTGAAAATTTGATTAATTAATAAAAATTCGTTGTTTGCATTGGGTTTCTTTTCTTTTGCTAGTATAACTAACTAATTTCAAATAAAAAATGTCATAAAACAATGTGAAAGTACTAAATATGCTACATAAATAAATAAAATAAATAAATAAATAAATAAATATCTTGGGACATCTTACACAAATCAACCTAGTCCCACGGTAAGCTCAATTAAGGCTTGTGATGTGGGTACTAGGCGACGATATATATAATAGATAGATACATATAGATACTTAAATACATAGACAACCATGACCAAGGAACAAATATTTGTGATAAATAAATACACAAATAATGCCCTCGCCGGGATTCGAACCCGGAACCTCCAGCTTCGTAGGCAGGGTTACTACCAACTAGGCTACGGAGGCTGACATAATCGCTTTTACTTTGGTTACGAATTTACGATATTGAAATTTATTTCGATACATTAATTATTTTTACCTTTGGCCGTGGCCGTGTGGTGACGGCAGTAAGAATACATTTGTCACCACCCCAACTCCTCCTGCGGGTGTCGTATAAGTCGACTAAGGGATTGAAGTGTCACTGACCATTACTTGATAGAAAAATGATGATGGGCAGCAGCGTCATCATAGTGGACACATTACTGCAATCGCCAATCCGCTTGCCAGGCGTGGCGATTATGGGCATTTACCTCCTAATGCGTCTATACGCATAGGTAATAGGAGAGGACTACGTCCAGCAGTGGACTATCATAGGCTGATGATGATGATTTTTACCTTTTATGTACCTAAATGATTGGCATTATGAACTCAATAAATTGGGATGTTTCGGTCGATTCACTTAAACACGAACATGCTTGACCTACCCATAAGACTTTTGTTGTCATGTCACAATGACATGACATGACACATACCGTCACACCGCTCGCCGTACATCGTTTTATGTCGGAATGATTCGTAAAGTGTCGGTTTCCGCCAAAGGAGAAGAATATCTTTCTCTCATTCACTCAACTAAAGATTTGTTTACAAGGAAGTGCTAAATTTAATTGATTTACTTTATTCTAAAAAACAAAATTGTTAGGATACTTAATTAGGCCTATGTTGATATAAGATTAATTACTCGTAATATCTTCAGGAATACCCTGTTTGAATCTGTCGGGTTCCTCGGGCCCACCGTGTATATACTCTAAGAGGTATATTTTATAAATTATTTGGGCGTCATAAAGGCCTCTCGGCTTTTATGGGAGTGTAGGTACTCTATTTTTACCCAGGACTCAGGATGATAAGTGATGAAGAAGACAAATAAAAAATAAAATACAAAAAATGCTTTCATTTTACATTTCCAAATTTCTTTCCCATAATTTTAACCCGTAATAAGGCTTAAGACTGCTTAGTAATAGTATAGTAATTATACTGCTTAGTAATTTAACCATACCTACCTTTTAATTTATGTGTAGTTAAATTGCTGTACCAAATGTTATTAACACCTGAGGTGATACCAGCGCAATACCAACTTTGTTACTAATAATTGCGGATAATTAAGTTTTTATTAAAATATCTTATATTTATGTGAAAATAAGTACATAATATTGTTTCTATAAATTAATGAATTAAAATTACCAATAAATAACATATCTCAACGTCTGTTTTTAGAAAATAAGGATTTACTATTGTAAGAACATTTCATTGTTGTGGCAATATTTTCGTAGATTCTTTGGCCTCGAACTCCAGTTACTGGTATAGATTCGCGTATTTATTTTGACAGTTCGTTCAACTCTAAGCCACTGTGCTGCCATCTCACCGCAACATAGTGGCAGAAAAAGTATCAAAAACCCTCATTTGACCACCCTTTGCAATGGTTTGGTTCCAGACTGTTCTGCTCGCGTTGGAGACCATCAACTCTACTGTGGAGGAACAACTGTGCACGTTCCTCGCAGAGTTGCGGCGCAGCGTCATCGTCACCCCGGACCAGATGGACCGGGTGGGTTATTTATATTTTATCCATCATTTATTATTATTATTATTTATTGTAGGCGAGCAGCTTTTAGCTGATTCAACAGCCTCTCATCACCGTCCCCAAATGACGGTGCAACGACCGTCCCACCCTTGTGGGATGCGACCCGGCCACAGCTGCAGTAGCGGAAACGCGGGAGCAGCCACACATACTCCAGGAGGAGTATCGTTTGTATATTCAGTCAGTTCAAGTTGGTAAATTTCACAAAAGTCACTTCACATCACAGAGCAGAGCACATCAGGGAGCAGTGACCACACTGTCCGGTAAGCCACCACAACACGGTTAGACAGCGAGTTGTATGCAGCTTTAGTGTCAGTGGAAGTACGGACAATTTTTAGGCTGTGACCTCGGGTATCGCGGCTGACTGTTCTCATACAGACTATGTTGTGAATGTCGGGGAGGTTGTAACAGTGGGCAACGATCTTGAAACACTCAATAAGGTCTCCTCTTGCTCTTCTTGCTTTAATTTAGTACAAGTTTTATTTATTACAAATTATCCCATTTGCAGTGGAGATGGATACGTCTGTTGGTGGTCAGAAACTAAGGTTTACGATAGTGAGGTCTTGACCCTCGCTCCGGGACATTCCTGGTGCAAAAAATTGTCTATCGCAATCCAGCGTGGCAATGCAGGGAGCGTGATGGGCACTTTTGTGCCAGGTATGACACCGGCCTGGTTATTTGACTAGTACTTTTGGGTACTGTTTGTAACCTGTAAATTGTATGTTTTTATTAAATAAATTAATATTCAAATACGGAGTATACGGACATATCAAATTGAAATTAATTTATTTTACAAAAAAAATAATAAGTTTATTATCGCGTATATTAACTAATTTTAACTACATTCCGAAGTTTCGAACACTTTACAGCCTATATAATTGATTTTGTTTGTTTTTATCTAAGCCATGTATGTTGTGGGAATGAATAAAGATTTATCTATCTATCTATCTATATACAGATTGTATTACAGAATGTAGTTAAAATTAGTTAATATACGCGAGTTTTTACGTTTTCATATTATTTCATGTGTAATCCTCGCGGTAACCGAAGAAAATATTAAGTTTATTTTATTATGGATATGGAAACTAAAAGAATTCTCGTTGAAATGTAAATTTTTCGACGTTGACGTATCTGATATTGTTACAGGGCTTCCTCCGCGTGCTGGAAGACATGTCCGACATAGTGCTGGACGTGCCACTGGCATACATCATGCTGGATCGCTTCCTAGAGCGCTGCCAGCAGAAGTTCCAGCTGGGAGACTCGGTCATCAAGCGCATGCCAAGCAGGTGAGATCCAGGGGTTCCAGGTCTTGCAGGTGTTCGACATACACAGCTTACTGGGCTACTAGTAGTTCCAGCTGGGAGACGGTCATCAAACGCATGCCAAGCAGGTGAGATCCAGGGGTTCCAGGTCTTGCAGGTGTTCACCATACACAGCTTACTAGGCTACTAGTAGTTCCAGCTGGGAGACTCGGTCATCAAGCGTATGCCCAGCAGGTGAGATCTAAGGATTCCAGGTCTTGCAGGTGTTCGACATACACAGCTTACTGGGCTACTAGTAGTTCCAGCTGGGAGACTGTCATCAAGCGTATACCAAGCAGGTGAGATCTAAGGGTTCCAGGTCTTGCAGCTGTTCACCTTACACAGCTTACTAGGCTACTAGTAGTTCCAGCTGGGAGACTCGGTCATCAAGCGTATGCCCAGCAGGTGAGATCTAAGGATTCCAGGTCTTGCAGGTGTTCGACATACACAGCTTACTGGGCTACTAGTAGTTCCAGCTGGGAGACTGTCATCAAGCGTATACCAAGCAGGTGAGATCTAAGGGTTCCAGGTCTTGCAGCTGTTCACCTTACACAGCTTACTAGGCTACTAGTAGTTCCAGCTGGGAGACTCGGTCATCAAGCGTATGCCCAGCAGGTGAGATCTAAGGATTCCAGGTCTTGCAGGTGTTCGACATACACAGCTTACTGGGCTACTAGTAGTTCCAGCTGGGAGACTGTCATCAAGCGTATACCAAGCAGGTGAGATCTAAGGGTTCCAGGTCTTGCAGCTGTTCACCTTACACAGCTTACTGGGCTACTAGTAGTTCCAACTGGGAGACTCATCAAGCGTATGCCCAGTTCGTGAGATCTAGGGGTTCCAGGTCTTGCAGGTGTTCGACATACACAGCTTACTGGGCTACTAGTAGTTCCAGCTGGGAGACTGTCGTCAAGCGCATGCCAAGCAGGTGAGATCTAAGGGTTCCAGGTCTTGCAGGAGTTTACCATACACAGCTTACTGGGCTACTAGTAGTTCCAGCTAGGACTCTGTCATCATACGTATGCCAAGCAGGTGAGCTCTAAGGGTTCCAGGTCTTGCAGGTGTTCGACATACACAGCTTACTGGGCTGCTAGTAGTTCCAGCTGGGACTCTGTCATCATACGTATGCCAAGCAGGTGAGCTCTAAGGGTTCCAGGTCTTGCAGATGTTCGACATACACAGCGTACTGGGCTACTAGTAGTTCCAGCTTGGACTCTGTCATCAAACGTATGCCAAGCAGGTGAGATCTAAGGGTTCCAGGTCTTGCAGGTGTTCGACATACACAGCTTACTGGGCTACTAGTAGTTCCAGCTGGGAGACGCGGTCATCAAGCGCATGCCCAGTTCGTGAGATCTAGGGTTTCCAGGTCTTGCAGGTGTTCACCATCACAGTCTACTGGGCTACTAGGAGAACGCGATGTCATCGAGGAAAAGTCAATTGAAATAGATTGAAAGAAGTAACAGTGATATTAATAATTTCTGTAAAAATTATTAATATCACTGTTACTGATATTAATTAAACGGTTTGGCACCGACTACTAAGAAATCTGTAGGGTACCTAGCCATAATATTTTATTTCAATGAATAGGGTAAAAGGTTTAAAGGTTTGGGTAGGAAATCCTAAGAAGTAGGAACTAAAATTATTTTTTACTTTCGGGCGAATTTTTGAAGGCGGTTTTATTTTTATTTCCGACATTTTGTGTAACAGTTTATTTTTCCTCCGCCAGAGGCCGCAAGCGCTACGTGTCAGAGGGCGACGGTGGCGCCATCAAGGATCACGCGCTCAAACTGCGCGAGTAAACTCACACACGCCGTCGCACACACATACATTACACACACACAAACACACGAGCGTTAAAATAATCATAAATAGGGGTCGGAATGAGTGCAAAACTTTAACAAAATTTTTCAAGTAGACTTGACATAGCACATACATCCATAAAATATACATGTCTACACATCCACATATTGCTAGTTGAAGATTCCGAAATAGGGAATAGAATTGGATACAGATTTTTCAATAATATTCGTATTTTTCTTGGCTAAAGTGTTCCCATACGTCAATTTTAAAGTTTTGTTAAAGTTTTGCACCCATAGTTCCGACCGCTAATCATAAACCTGATTATTCCAGACCTGGATGCTTAGCCGAGTGGCCAATCGCTAACGCTTAGTAGCGTATCGTAGTTTTTCCTCTCTGTCACTCTTTCATATTAGTGCGACAAAGACAGTTAGCTGCCTTTCGTTTACGATTGACAATTAAGCGTTAGCGATTGGCAACTTGTCTATGCACGCTTTGGCTCTACCGTGAACTTCGAAATACACAAGATTTCGAGGTTTTTTCTCTGTCACTCTAACGAAGGCGTCATTAGAAAGAGAGAGACAAATCCTCGAAATTTCCGGGGTTAGAAGTTCCCGGTAGGGCCGCGAACCAGGAACGGAGTGTTGCCTCTCTCTCGCGCTCGTGAATTGGTACGTAAGTGTGACAGGGAGGCAAAACTTTGTTCGTAGTTTGCGTAAGTGCCTCTGATTCGAATGAGCTGAAGCATAAGCAGATCTGGAAGAATTCGTTTTAGGATTTTTTAAAGCTCTAAGACATACAGGTACAGACACTGACTAAACTCCTGTTAAAGATTAAGGACGTGAAAGATTTCTGTACAACTACACTTTATATTGACGCGATGAGTTGAAAATTAAAAGTTATATATAACAACTTAAATAACAGATGTATTGCGTAATAATTGGTGTGAGATGCCTTGATCATTTATAACACAGTTCCTGTATGCAGTGATGACACATCAAGTTTTGTATCGCTATTTCTAGACATTCACCTACATAACATAAATAACTTAGTAATAGAACATAAATGTTGGTAGATATTCTGATTCAGTTTATAACTATTTTTAACCGACTTCAAATAATAGGTAATAACGTCTACTGACAACCAAACTTCAGAATAAAAATTGTTACTGCTCTTAGCAATGTCGTATGTCAATATTGAATCAGAGCTAAGATACGAAGATTTTTTCTATTTTACCTGTATTTAAGTGAGGTGTTGAAAGTACAGTTTCATGCATTATGGAACACATTTTTAGGTACATACGATTATTGAAAACGTCCTTAACACTATAATTCGGACCGCTATTTAAGACGCCTCAAAATCTACCAACATCAAAGTACAATTAACATGACAAGCAATACATTTGACATAGCTGTTATAAACGCCTAACTTTGTCTAAAGACATATATTATAATAATATACAGTCAATTGTGCAAGAACGTACGGCCTATAACTTCAAAGTTAGGGGTCGGGGGTGGCGGGGAGTGGTATTTTTGAGGTCAGGACACACAGCTCTATCATGCAACGACGTTAACTCATAGGCCGATATGCTCGACCCATCAAAGTGCAGTATCTGTTGCACAAGTTGCAGCGGGACACCTACAGCTGCACATCGGTCCGATGCACATTGCATGCACATGTAGCCTAGCGGACCGACGGTAAACCTAAGCTCACAGTCATGTTCATACAAGAGGCGGGATACCTACTAGACGCGCTGTCGCGTCAGCTTACTCTACGTAAATAATACAAAGAAATATTTAATCACAACTTTTTATTAAAAAAGTAAAAAAAATCCAGCACTGCAATAATCAATATTTCTTAAGCGCTCCATCTAAACAGAGCGTAGACGGACGTCCGACGAACGCGCAAGAGACGTTAGAGTCACCAGTAGGTGTTGGGGTCAGGGCCGCTCAGGAATCCAATTCGGGTTCCAATCACCCCTGCCTTCTTCACCACGTGGGAGTGTTCGCCCACAGCCTCGATGCTTCTGCGAGACCTGGTCGGATCGGTCATCTGTGAATAGAAAAATTAACATTAATATCATCGAAGCTTACAAGACGCTTGGAGGCTTGGGGCACACGACAAACTCTTGGCTTAGAAAGTGCAACGGTAATAAGATTATACTCACAGTTCTAGGATGTTGAGGGGCCTCCATCTGAGACTGCGGCCTTGCCTGCGCCAGAAGGAGACAAGCCATGAGAACCAGCACACTCTTCATAATTCCCTTGATCTGCTAGCTGCGAATGAAAAAAAATAAAATATTAAACTCAGTTACAACAGAGGCGCTTTATCCCTAGAAAGAATGCACACGAAAAGTATAAAAATGCAAAAAAATAATTAATTTTAATGTTGCATACTTACATGGAGTTCTGAGGTAGATGTTGGTTCGCTCGGACACAGTCTTGCTCTGGAATAAGCACTTGTTCACAGGGTCGCTGTTGATTAGCTTATGAATATCATACCGGGTTTAAGGACTTTATATAGTCGCCGGCCGATAAGACCGGCCATACAAGGAACAGTTACATTACAACCCAATGACGCAATTCAGGGAAAAATGATTACATATTATCCAGAAATAATGTTAATAAATAAATGCTCAAATATGGATATTATCGCGATCGGTTTTTATAAAATTGCGTCACTTATTAGAAATAATTGAAATAATATTGTAATAAGTAGGCAACTATTCCAGTGGTTTTCCTGGAGTCCCGACGTCAATAGAATTTCTTTGTGGTTAATGCCATAAATGGATAAATGATTAAATATTGTTTGCTTTAAAATTAAACTAGCCTTTGCACTTTTAGCGGTTAATATTGTGGTTAACGCATAGTGCAAACGTCTTGACCTGCTTGACATGCACTACCGAGCTATATTCTGATAAGACCGTGGCGCACGTGACTATGCAACGCCGTATGGCGGACCGTGGTCACACAATAGAATAAGTTAGCGATAGCGAGTCTGCTATCGTGTGTTAAGATGCACATGTAGCCTGGCAGACGGATGTCGACCTGAGCTCGCAGCCAGGTATACACTAGAATTGGGATACCTACCGACCGTGACGTCGCGTAAACTTATTCTAAGTCAATGATACCAAGAAGTTCTAAATAATATTTATTGCTAGATTAATTTCTATATATGGCACTGCGGGAACTGAGACTGCTCGCCCCTTTCACGGGGACCCCTCACAGCAAACGGTGTTTCGTCCACCCGCGTACATGTCTTGAGATCAATTATCTGAGTATAGAAAAGTTAACGTTAACTTCGTCGAAGCTCACAAGACACTTTGAGGGTCGGGGCACGGACAAACTCTTTGCTTAGAAATTGCGATGGCAGTAAGAAACTTGTATGGGTCTCGTTGATAGAAGTTTATAAAAGTACTCACAGCGCTAGGACGGGCACCACGCATCTCTGGTGGTGAGGGGTCCGGTCCCGTTCTTAGCAGCAACAAAATCACGAATATGACTAGCATCCCTTTATTCATTATAGCGTTAGCTACGAATGAAAAGAAATCAAATGTTAAACTCAGACATAGAGAGCCGCTCGGTCCCTGTAGGGGACGCATCGGAAAATTACAAAAATGCAGAAAATAATGAATTTAAATATGGAACACTTACATGGAAAGCGGCACACAAGATCACTGTTGCACTTAACACTCTCACTGCAGTCGATTAGTTTATGATAACCATCAGGAATAAAGGGACGTTATATACTGAGGCCTGGTCCGACGTCAACTACACCATTGCGTGGCTTTTAGTTAACAATAAACAATGTAAATATAACACAATTAGTTCATTGTAGGGAAAATAATCAACCGATAGTCTAAAACTGAAAGTTTATAAATAACGATTAAATCGCATTCGGTTTTCCCTCTTGCATCAGCCATTGGAAATACAAAAACAAATTGCAAATAAATATATCTATTTCAGTACTTATCCTCAAATCCTCATTTAATTGGAATTTTTCCTGTGGTTATGTGTCCATTTTAAATAAATATTTTCATACTCTTTATGTTTAAGCTGGAGTAGAGTTTGTACCTAGTGTAGTTCTAAGACTACAAAGTGCATACGTTATGACATGTTAGGCGCGCCGTGCCTTAGCCGCAGCATTGTCCAGCTTCCGATAAGACCGCGCGGCACGTGACTATCCGGGGCTGCATCGAGATCTCGGGAACGCAACGGAACGAGGTGCAGCGACTGTGCTATCTTTGAAGAAAAAACCATGTATTTTACTCCGGCTTATCATCACACCGGCACGGGCACGTCGCAACGTACGAAAAGTCGAGCTCGCTACAGACTGTTTAGCTTCTTAGGATATAGAGGCCTGAAACTTCTGCCGCCGTGTGCATAGTAACGGGCAGCACTTATTTTGGGTTACTTACGCAAACGCTCGCTGGTATCCCATGAAATTCCCAATGACATCACTGGGCTGGCCACATATGGATGCCTACTGATACATACCGTTTGCCGATCATTATCCTCCTTAACAACAGGGTCACCGCGGGTGCGATCACGTACACATATACCATATCGGCTAATTGGTAACAATACGCTGGGTGTTCACGGAATGCCTAACTATGTGTAGTTATTATAAAACCCAGCGATAAGACGTGTTAGGTATAGCTATGGTCAAAGAATGTCTTTATGCAACATACAAGATCGCATTGTGTCTCGACCGTCGCGGTACATATCGCAGCAAACAGCAGACCTTTGTACTTGCTGTTGAGTCACACGGGGCATGCCTGCCTAACGTTACTATGATTGCTGACCGCCGGCTTGGCGACAGATCGTGGCGTAGACTGTTCACGTCATAACATATCTTAACCTACGTAACATTCGTGTACGTGTACCCACCTAAACATACACACACATACGCATACAAGGAAAACGTTCTATGATCTCTATTTACGTCACAAACGTTTTAAGATAAAGGGATGTGAGTTGCAGAGGTGCAAGTGGCTCTCCGGTATGTTAGAATGTTGTGTAGAAACTGCAACTAGCCTAGTGTCGACGTTACGTTACTAGAGATAAGAGTTTTGCGCTACTCGTTTCTGGTCTATGCGGGCTGTGATTTTCTCACTTTTCTGCAACACCTGCAAGTCTTTTGCAGAGATTTATGTCTAGAGTTTGTCCAGAAGCCTGTCAGGAGGCTAGGAAGCACCGTTTATGGTGAAAAAATGCAAGTGCATTTTGAGTCAAATGCATCCTAGTGCATCGGGTTGATGTTGCAATGTCAAAACTCGCACTCTCATCTGGAACTGCATCCAGGAGTTATGGGCCGTACACTCTTGTGATTCTTACTGTATATTTACTACTCGGTTGCATAGTGTAAGACTTAAATTTGTAAGTGAAGTACACTAAGATTCATATTTGGGTGAATCAACTTTCTGTCTGTTATTGCCATGGTTACGGTCGCCTGAGTCACGCTGGTTTTATTCAAAATTATGGTACTTAATATATGCAAGCGTGCATTATTCTGGTATTAACCGTTTCAGTGCGGATGACACGCCAGGCGTGTCATGAATGTTTTTAACGAATTGCGTATGACACGATAGGCGTGTCATATTCTATGGCGTGCCTTAACGCTTCGCGTATCATGAAAAAATTGTTCGCGGCCATAGATAAAAGTTTTTGAAAGTGGAACACGCAACGAATCGGTTAAACCCTTTCCTTGATAGGTCATATACAAACATGGACTATATGCATGTTTGCATAAATTAAGTAGCATAATTTTGCATAACACCAGCGTGACTCAGGCGACCGTAATCATGGTAATAACAGACAGAAAGTTGGTTCACCCAATTACACGTTTTAAATATTGAAGTAATACAGCTTATTTATAAAGGTTAGTGCTTACCATTGTATGTCTCATGTTTAGTACAAACGATAGTGCATGTTTTTTTTAAGTGCGACGGCGCACAGTGTTGCCAGTAGAGCGGCGGATTTTCCACTTTGCATTTATCTGGGTTGTCATATAAAAACGTATTAATATTTAAATCATGATGACAAGGCTTTATCGATTTAAAATGTGATATTTGGGTTGATATATTGTTATGATAAAATTTAAATAAAAATGAATAATTATATGTAAAATGCAACTACATACACAATCCGTTACTTTATAGGTTCGGATAAAAAAACTTTAAAAATGTATTTTGACCCATTTATCTACTAAAAAGACATGTAAAATTTCAGAAGGCTGCCTAGTTTTGTGCAAATTGTAATCTCCGCCCACTGCCTTTGGATATTCATTTTATAAAAGATAATACATTTTAAGTTGTATGTAATCAATTCTACGATTTTTCCGCACTAGGCGCGTGAGGTCACAGAAATTTGGCAAATTTATCACGTTTATTTATTGTCCGTCGAGCACAGATCAAAAAAACATATTTTACTCTATAGGAAAGAAACTATTCTTTATATTTCTGTAGTATAAAGCATTGGTCCCAGTAAAAGCGAGTTAGCGAATGATAACTTCGTTTTTATAGCCGAGCTATCAATCCCTAAATACACTAATAACGCACTCGCCGGGATTCGAACCCGGAACCTCCAGCTTCGTAGGCATGGTCACTACCAATTAGGCTACGGAGGCTGACATATGAAATGAGGTTTTATAATTTAATTTGTCCCTTATATAGCCTCTCTCTTCAAGTCATAACCGAATTTGTCAATGGAATGTACGTCGCCATCAAATGTATCGTAGCGTCCGGGACGATCAAAAATATCTGAACACGCCTCTATCGCTATGGCAATAAAGGCGCATCAGATATTATTGAACGCTAGCCATACATAAATAGCCGAAATAAATTTATAGACTTATTAAAAAAGATCTGTGCCGGCTCTTCGATTTTTAAATGGTGATTCGAACATGCGGTTTGCCCACTCACTTGTTAAAAATATAATTATATTGCCTAATAAAATAAAATATATCTACTAAAATTATGTGAGTGACGAAATATTCTGTTACTTCACGCCCTAGTGACATGCGTTGATATTTTTGTAACGTCTAGTGACGTTTAGAATAGGTGTTTTAAATTTTTATAATGTACAAGCTGGGTGTGTAAAGGGGTAAGCTTTTTTTTTTCAATTTGACCGATATTCCCGCTATAACAATTGTTCACTAATAAAATGCTAAATTTTACAGGTTCCATTATATCCTAAGGAACACTGTATGAACTATGGTTCAATTTAAAGAAATCTTAGTACGAATCTTAACAATTTTGAATTTCAAACTTGTATGGGTATTTAACTGTTATTATGAATTTATGTTATTTTGATATTACAAGTAAGGTACCTTAGAGTAATTCCGAAAGTAGTCCGTCTTAACACGTTCGACGCCGGTGACACACATACGCAACATCTGACTCCTATGCCAGTGACACACATACGTGATCAAAGTAATCTTATTCTCATGCAACTAGCATAAATCAAGTTCCTACTCCTATGCCAGTGTCATAGAAATACGAACGTTTCCGACACAAGTGCTGTGTCCCCGGCATAGAAGTACAATCTTTTCTGTCACACTTGCGTGTCCCTGGCATAGGAGTTCTATCAGATAATTTCGATCGGCATGGTACTAGCAATTAGTGAAAAGGTACCGGAGGCGAACGTGTTAAGTGTCACCTTTCGGAATTATCCGGCGTTTTTTAATATTCGGAATTACCCGAATACACCCTACCATTCTAATATACCTGTTTTTTATTCTTAATGTTAACATTAAACGATTCAACTGTACTACAATGAATCATGTTCATGTCTAACAATTTTCATAAAAATAACATTCAAATAAAATGTTCGATTTAAAAGATTTACCATAACAGCCCAATACCCTATACAATTACAATTATTATATCAACTATTGTATAAAATCGCCGTCAAAAGAAGTTGCAAACAATGTAAAGAATCCTTGTATTCAATAGACAGTTGACGTAAAAGATATCATTAAGGTTTAGGTGCCCAAAATATATTTACACGACCTTAATGTCACGGCAATAAAGTCGTGTAAATATTTTTTGGCGCCTAAACCGTAATGATATCTTTTACGTCGACTGTACAAGTACATTACGATATAGTTGCGAAAAACATGGAGTTCAAAACGAGTGGCGATAAATTAAAACACGACCGAATGGAGTGTTTCAATCGGCACGAGATACTAATTTGCTTTCACTTTTATGTGGTATATTGGTCGTATTAGAGTGACAATTGTCTAAACTGAACGCAAGTTCTTATAAAAATGATTAAATATTACGCTCAGACCCCTGGAACACCCAGTTATTTAGAAGAGAGAATGCTCGATTCTTTCTTATTTTCAGGCCGCACGACATTTTCATTTTTCGTCCAATATTCATTTACAACTAGATCCAAACACGTACAGATGTAAAATATACTTGATTCATAATTCATATATGACATTTACTTACAAATTATTTTTGTATAACATTCTGTATATTGGTCAAAGAATCCTGGATGATTTTATGAACCCAAGCACTTTTATTTCTTCACAAAATACTGTTTTTTCTATTAGTCATTTTTTAAAGCACTGCCCGTGTACTTATTTTATTGTATTACCTGTCAAAGTAGCCTCTGAACCATAGACTTCTAACATTATTTAGAACTGTTTTAGCTAAGTTATTAAGACTTTATAATAAACGTCTCCGACTTACAAGCTGATACGTTTGTCCCTTCCAATCTTATAGACATATTGATAAGATCGAAAGGGACAAACTATTCTTATTAGCTTGCTAATAGGGAAAGCGAACCGATTTTTTAACACGTTCGCCCCCGGTACTGTTTCACTAAATCCTAATACTACACCGATCGAAATTTTCTTATTAGAACTCCTATGCCAGTGACACGCATGTGTGACCGAAATTATTGTACTCCTATGCCGGTGACACAACACTTGTGTCAAAAATGCGACTGGCACACGAGTAAGAACTTGATTTATGAGACGGTAATTTTGATCACAGACGCTGTGTCACCGGCGTCGAATGTGTTAAAGTATGGAATAACCAGTTATTCACCGTAATCTCATACAAATAAAAACCGGTTTGCATGCACTACATGCAAGTTAGGTTAGGAGACGAATAAGGGGGTAAATTAAATGAGGCTACTCAAGATGCATTTGCCATTATCCCACCATTTTGCATTTGGTCGTGCGACCTGTCAGTCATTTTGGTGCCTGATCCTGCGAGGATGTATTGTGATTTATTTTGACTGGTGGGCGTTTTGAGTCAGTGATTGGCTAGTTTGTTAATAAATATATGAATAGAGGATATTTCGTATATTATTGTTTTATTTTTTCCTGCCACCTGCCTCCCACCACCTCCCTTAAAATTTCGTGGTTGCTAAGGATCAGCACAATTTGGAATTCAAATTATGAATATTTTTAACCGACTTCAAAAAAGGAGGAGGTTCTCAATTCGACTGACTTTTTTTTTTGTATACCTGATATCTCCGAGAATCGCGAACCGATTTTAAAATTTCTTTTTGTGATGGAACGTGTATTACCCAGAGATGGTCCCGTTGGCACCAAGTTGCGGTCTGATGATGGGATCTTGGAGAAATCGAGGGATCTCTTCAATTGTTATAGGTACATGTATGGCGCTTTTGGTAATTTTCATTCATTTACAAGAATTTGCATTCAGAAAGTAGGATTTGAGGAAACCAATGATGGAAACAAATCGGTAATCTTGGAGAAACCGGTTGAAGTCGGTTTTTAAAATTTTTAATTTTGTATATTGAGGTAGTTTTTTTTTTCTTAGGCTGGTTCCTGTGTCACGCGGACCGCCCGCGCGAAGCAAATGTATTGAATCAATGGCGCGTTTCAAACTGCGCCAGTATGAAACACGCCATTGATTCAATACATATTTGCTCCGCGCGGGCGGTCCGCGTGACACAGGAACCAGTCTTATTGTGACAATTATTATTATTACATAAACGAGTAACATGGTATAAAAACTACTTAATGGTATAAATACTACTCCGACAATTATGAATTGATTTGAGTTCAATATCTATTGTATGGATCCTTATCAAACACAGACGGGTTAACCTTCTAATGCATAAGACATAATAATACATTTCAAACTTGAACCCTATTAGCTGTCAATTGAGTTGGAAACCAAAGTGGCTTCATATGCATTAGAGGATAATTCTTTTTAGAAATGATATAGTACATTTCCTAACTTGTATTTATCACTTCAACACTAATATCGTACTATATTTTACAAAGCAGTACATACCAACCAGATCCTGCAGAAAACTACATACTAATGCATTCCTGTACACGGGCAGAAGTGTCACTTTCGGCGTAAGTTTACAAAGAGCACTTTCTGAACATATGCATTATAAAAAATATATATATGTTACGGAAACTATTTCAATTATTTTGTTCCATACATTCTTGCGAATAAAGATTAACTACTTAATAAATAATTTCAATTTTAAATGTACCTGATAATTGATAACTTAGGGAATACATAAGATTAATAATTTAACCTTTTGAATGACTGATATATCAGCGCCGCAGGTTCAACGCCAAAGACCGATTTATAAGTCCCAGTCCACAAAGCAATATAGCAATCCCGGCGAGGGCATTCTGTGTATTTATTTATCACAAATGTTTGTTCCTTGGTCATGGTTGTTTATGTATCTAAGTATGTATACGTATCTATCTATTATACACGATGATTCTTAATCTGTGATCAGGAATCATTTTTTCTAACTCAGTAATTGATGGGGATTACGTTAAAGTAGTAATTACGTGAAAACAAATTTATTTATTTTTTGATCATGTTTTAATTTTGAATTAAATTTTATCCTAAAATCCTTGTCACTGTACTACTACCATATCGGTTTTAATGAGGTTGTATTGTAATCTCTTTACAAAGTTATTAGCAATTGTCAATTTATGAGTAAACCTTGCCCATGACATTGTCAATCAATTTTGTCATAATAAACAAAGTCATAGTCACGGATATTGAATGAGAAAATTATAATTATTCACCAAAAATCATGCGTGCGTCCACCACATCCGTACTCAAACATAGAGCATTACGGTACTGTACGTTTGTCAATGCAAACGAATAGCACAAGGCGAACCCAACAATTATTTCACGAACTTCATCCAAACATTCCGATCCCCGGACACAATTTAATAAATCGCATGCACCAAAAATCTTCGTGACTTCGGACAGTTTACAGTGCCACAACATGCTCGAGCACCCGGACGACCTCGTCATCATCCTGACGATCTGAATCAACAAATCTTAAGATTCTTTGCTGAAGAAGTTTTCGAGTGAATCAATCCAATCACAGGAACAATCAAGCGGGTCTGTGTCAAGAACAACACGGTGGACATTTTGAACACTTGTTAAATTATGTTTAAAATAATGTTTTTTGTTTTAGTTGGTCAGGTATGCAGTTTTATTGTTTTTATTTAATTATTAAATTGTACTGTATGAAAACAAATTGCTTTACTTGCTCAATATTTTGCCAAGTTTAGGTAATGCACGTTAACATAATCTCCTATCAATTATGTTCGTCGTTATCAGTGTTGCACTGATAAGATAATGAGTAGATAGAAATCTATTAACATACGATCCGTCAAATTGCCGTTTCGCGGATTTATGCGTCGTTGGACTAAAAGTAAATATGGCGATATATAAAAATGTCCACTTGCTTAAGTTTGGGCGTATATAATTTTGACGAAGTATAAAAATGTCCACCTGTATATTAGACCAAATATAAACATGTTGCGACACTAGACTAAAAGTAAATATGGCCATATATAAAAATGTCCACTTGCATAAGTTCGGGCGTAGGTATATAATTTTGACGAAGTATAAAAATGTCCACCTAAATATAATTGTTGATGGTGATGAATTTGATCCGTAAGTATATGTATTATTATAGTCCTGGACCTATAGTAAAGAAAGTAGTAATTTTTATCTTGACTTGATTAGACTTAGACATTTGTATGTACACTTTGAAAGTAGTCATTTTTATATTTCGACTTGATAAGACATAACCGTTTTTATAATTTGATAGTAGTCATTTTTATATTCCGACTTAATAAGACTTAAGCATTCTAAAGTATTGGCTTTCTAATACTCTGACCAATTTTTATTTTATATGTAGACATTTTTATACATCGCCATATTTACTTTTAGTCCAACGACGCATAAATCTTGTTTATTTATAAACATTTTCCCATTAGGTTCACTCTGTTGTGGTATAATTCTTTTATGAATAACATAAACTATGTAGTCATAATGGGCTTTGTGCAGAAACTGTTGTGACATACTCAACTTTAGCATATTTCGAGTTGTTCGAATATTATTCGAGCATAATTTCGATGCTCCTATTTATGATGAGGCATAATCTGGATGTGCATAAAAAGTATTGGCATAGTTTGTTTTAGCATAACAGAGAAGGAATAATTACAACCTCTCAATATAATCGAGGTAGTAGTAATATTCTATACGTTACTTACTATGTTACTGAGCTGAGTACTTTCTAGGCTGCTAAAAAAAAAATAACCTCGAAGACTAAGGCGGGAGCAAAGCTCCCGCCTTAGTCTTCTAACCTAACCTATCCGAGTCGGATCTGCCCCGGAAGGTTTTGTTCGCTCGCTTCGCTCGCTCACTGCCGAAATTTTCACCCTCACAGCAAATTCTGCCTGACGAAAAAGGCAAGTTTCGAACATGTGGCTACATGCCCAAAAAAAAAATGCAAATCTAATTTCTGTCTTATAACACTCGGCGTAATTAATGATATGCCAAGATAGTTTCGGACAAAATAATATTCGAAATATTGTTATTTAAGCCAAGTGATGTTTCTGTCTCATTAAGTTGGTGCCAAAATAGATTATACCAAGTCTGTTATGTCCTAAGCGTTTCGGACAAAAAAAGTTTAGAGGGAACCCGTTTAGTACAGTACCTACTCTGCCACAACCTGATTTGTGCAGGTAGCCAGTTTACAGTAATAGTACGATTTATATTTAATTAAACAAAAATAATTCATACATAAAACCAGTACAGATAAAAATAAATACCTATAACATTAGAATATATAGCATAAAATAAGTATAGTGAAAAATTATATAAACATAAAAGTTAGTACTAAAAATATGTATGAAAAACAATATTATGAACATAAATAATTCTATGTGATGATGATTATGAACAAAGATTATTCTAAATACCGATCATTATGAAGTTAAATTGTATAAGAAAAAATTTCGGAGTTCCAATCATCTAAGTTGCAATTTTATAAATACTTTGGCGCACCCGCAATAAAGAGTTATTGTATTGTATTGTGGGAGGACTTCAGCATACGATCAAACAATAGGGCTTAATTTTTCCCTAGTATAATCAGCATGTTTGCAGCCTATGCTCAGCTTGCTATTACCCACTGCTGAACATATGAGTAGGCCTCTCTGTGCCAATCTAGGTAGCCCAAAAGGCCATCGAGATGAGAATGTTATCCAAAATAACAAACATCAATTATGCATAGCTCGTTTAATAGTCACTAAGTTCCTACTAATTTTCTAAGAACACTCAAGCTCAAAAGTTCAGTCTACTGCGAAATCCAATTGTTATTTGTCCCTGTCACTCAAACAAAATCGTTATCGGAGTGACAGAGACAGGCTCTAATAATACGATTTTCGAAGTTCGGGGTAGGCCCTCAGCAATCTAAATGACAGCGTTATAAAATGCACAACGGGCTTCAGATCTAGTGAATTGGCGACTTGTAATCCCACAGATCACCTCATCATCAGATGAATTATGGAATACAACTAAAATTAGCAAGCTTTCAGTAGGAGTCAATTTAATATTGCTTCCGTACTAATTTAGTATGAGTGCGACCGTGACTTTCAGTTGCATCCACATTCACAATTGTGCTCCTGTATATTAACAATATTATAATATGTTGATGGTGATGAATTTGATCCGTAAGTATATGTATTATTATAGTCCTGGACCTATAGTAAAGAAAGTAGTAATTTTTATCTTCAGACTTGATTAGACTTAGACATTTGTATGTACACTTTGAAAGTAGTCATTTTTATATTTCGACTTGATAAGACATAACCGTTTTTATAATTTGATAGTAGTCATTTTTATATTCCGACTTAATAAGACTTAAGCATTCTAAAGTATTGGCTTTCTAATACTCTGACCAATTTTTATTTTATATGTAGACATTTTTATACATCGCCATATTTACTTTTAGTCCAACGACGCATAAATCGTTTCGCGCCATACTGATGGCACTTGACGTATCGTAGTTAAACTTTATACTGTAGGATGACCATGTATTAAGTGGTAATTTGTTTTAATTAGGTTTTCACTTTTAATTAATTAAACAGTGAAGAAATAACTTGAGACCTCACCGAATAAGTTTAATTTTGGCTAAATTTTAATGTTTTTCTACTCCTGATCACCGATTAAGAATCATCGTGTATATATCGTCGCCTGGTACCCACAACACAAGCCTTAATTGAGCTTACCGTGGGACTAGGTTGATTTGTGTAAGATGTCCCAAGATATTTATTTTCATCACACTTGCTGTCTAAGCGCGCCATTGCTTGCGCGCGTAGCGGGAGTAATAGAAAAGTGATATTCCCTAGGGAGTAATAGAAATGTCAGTACGTCCTTTAATAATATTATGTCTTAAAACTTATTTTTTTGTCGGCAAGTGTGATGAAAAACATTGTATGCATCACGGTAGGTAAGAGGAATACTAACTCGAGTCATAAAAGCCCTCCGCCTAACGGCGTCGGGCTTCTAACACTCTCGTTAGTAATCCCGTACTTACCTCCCTTGATGCACAATGTACTATTATTTATTTATTTATAATATGGCAATTTGTTCCTACTGCCAAAGTTGGTATAGACGCACACGCACGTACGTAGAGTTTAAATTCAGGTTTTTCAGTGACGTAGCGTTCGAGTGACAGTTGTATTTGGTATAACGTCGGTTCAATAAATAGTCAATTTATTAATTCAACTATCTTTATTAAAACTTTCAATCTTACCAAATAAAACTTGAATAAAATAATAATAATTTCTATTAAAGCTATTTAATATTGCATTTTTAGATATTATTGCTGTGAATCTTTGTGCAGGAGGAAGCTCGTCTGTAAACAAATAATACATTTTAATCGTGACATTCATATTTTTGATTTGGTATTTTTGTATTTTATCTTTAGTTGGCTAGGATTTTATTCACTTGAGGCATAGAGACTAGAGGAAATCATACTATCTCTTTCTTACCTTAATGTTATTAACTCAAGAAAAAAAGAGATGCATAATGAATTTGTCAGCCTCCGTAGCCTAGTTGGTAGTGACCCTGCCTACGAAGCTGGAGGTTCCGGGTTCGAATCCCGGCGAGGGCATTCTGTGTATTTATTTATCACAAATGTTTGTTCCTTGGTCATGGTTGTTTATGTATCTAAGTATGTATACGTATCTATCTATTATATATATCGTCGCCTGGTACCCACAACACAAGCCTTAATTGAGCTTACCATGGGACTAGGTTGATTTGTGTAAGATGTCCCAAGATATTTATTTATTTATTTATTTATAATATGGCAATTTGTTCCTACTGCCAAAGTTGGTATGACAGACTATAGCATAGGTATATTTAGCTATAAATCATTCAAAATTATATACTTTTTTAAATATAAAATGATTAGGAACAGAGTATAGCCGCGTTTTCACTTAGTGTTCTGAACTTCTGAGTGATCGTTTGTTCGTTCCTGGGCAGATGAAAACAGGATTTCATATAGCACAATATTCGTTCATCAGCCCACAAACAAGCGAATGCTCGCTCTAAGTGAAAACGCGGCTTTACCTAGAAGATTGCAAAATATAATAGCAAACTTGTCAGTGGTAGAGCCAAAATCGGGTTTCAATGGCCATTAAAATTTAAATTATAATTAGACTTATTGAAGGTCATACATTTTTATAGCACATTTTTGAAGACAACAAATAAAGGGGTATGATGAGTTAGTGCTATGCCTACTTAATAATATGATTTTTAGCAGCTTGCCATAGTGATATCACTACATAGTATAAAATAAAGTCACTTTTTCTGTCCCTATGTCCCTTTGTACGCTTTAATGCTTTAATCTTTAAAACTACGCAACGGATTTTGATGAGATTTTTTTTAAAAGGTAAAGTAATTCAAGAGGAAGGTTTTTATGTAGGTATAGTACTCGTGCGAAAGCGGGGTGGGCCGTAGAGTATTATTTAATACTAGCGACCCGCCCCGGCTTTGCTAAATGGACCACCAACTGGTGTGACTTCTTACATTCTAGTTCCGACGAGGCCTCTCCCCATGCGTGGAGTACCTGTCCGGCACCTGTCGGACCTGCCACCACTGCACTACTGCTGCCACCGCTGCCACAACCACTGCTGCTCCGATGATAACACCCTTTGCTAGTACCTCCATTCTTCTGAAACAGAGGATAGGATTGAATCAGATGCTTATTTATTTGTTCATAGGCTAGGTAACAGATTCTGAATTGTTTTCACTAAAGTTTCGTTAAAAATATTAAATTCACATTCCAACTACCAAGCACAACTTTTTAATAACAGTAAGAATATAATAATAACTAATAAGTATTAATATACTTGCGGACCACTAATACATAAAATAAATATTCACCTAGGCAGGCAATTGCATGTACTTACAGACCTTTATTACAACGCTCTGGTCAATTTGAGGCGTCGATTATGATGTTGATAGGGTTAACGAAATCTATCATTGTTTCTTGCACGCTATTGAAATTACTTGCACTAATCCTTGCGTGATAATTGATATAACAAAACACTATAGAAATCTGCCAAGTAAAACTTACATTAATCTAATATATTGCTTCTTTGGAAACGCGCTTGCTTTGCTACGTTGGAGGGTAGATTAAAAGTAACGATCTGAAGTCATTTTCTTATCTCCGATTAGATTTTTTATGTAATTCCCCACAAATTGCGCGCTTCAGAATAACAACAAACTGAAAACAGAAAAATGTCACAACGTTCCGTTTTAATTTGTCTCTGACAAATGTCGCATACATTTAAAAAATGAACTAATTGAAGTTGGGATATCGTATAATCGCCTAACTGTGAGCATAAATAATATTATTCAATAATTTAAATACGAAATTAATTTGAATAAATAATATTCGTTAGTTAGTGTAGCCTTTCCATCGTACCTAAACTTTTTGTTTTGTGTAAACCGAAACGTCATTCTTTTTCAACTATGGTTTTTAAACTAGCTCCTTAGACTAAAGATGCACATTCAGCCCGGGTATTCAAATAATGAGGGTTTTTGATACTTTTTCTGCCGCTATGGGGAGGTGAGATGGCAGCACTGAGCCGACCCTTTAACGAACTGTCAAAATAAAAACGCGCATTTAATTTTCAACATATTTATTAGGTTTATTTATTCTGAAAACCATTACTTTAGGCATATTGTTACCTAAAATAAATAAATAAAATAGTTCCAAGTCAATTCTCATGAAACTAACAAAGTTATAGTAATTATTTTTAATACCAGTGACTTTGAGCGCCTGTTTTAGAGTTCAATCTTCAGTTCGACGACCATGTATTAGTCGTAATCCATTACAAAATCAATTCTCTTCCAAATAAAATAGAATTTCAATATTTTAACCTCCTGCCGCCCAGGCAGTAATATTTGCCAATGAAATTTGGATTGACATTGTAGAAAATAGAGTAGAATTTCTTTTGTTTCAGGAGACCTTTTTATAGGTCTCTGGGCGGCTAGAGGTTAGGCCCAGGTGCCTATGAATAGTATGAATCTGACAGCTGTCGAGACCAGGTGCGTACGAAGCGCCGCCCTGGTGGTAGAAAAATTATAGAAAACCCTCATTATTGAAGAACGTAAAATCCTGAATGACATTAGAAATTGAAGAAAAATAATTTGCATTATGATAACACGATTTAATATTTTTATATTAAAATTACTACAAGAAAACATAATCGACGATTTAACGTCACATCTCACAATCTAGCAAAATCGCAACACTAACTGTCAACGTCAAACAACTCAAACACGAAACGAAACGAAAATAAAATATTTCACAAGGTGATCAGAGAACGCAATAAACGAAACAAAGATGAGTATGCGCGAGGAAGAACGTCAGAAGAACAACTGTCCCAGCCGCGGCCTTGGCTTGGCGGCCGCGGCTCTGGGCGTTGGAGTTGGGGCTGCGCTGTACTACTTCCTCAGTAAGAAGCCAGAAAATCCCGACGGCGAAGGCTCCACTACAGGCTGGTCCTGCGAGCAACCTCATCCCTTGTGAGTATTAGCGTAAGACCTATTTTACTGCACACGCTTTGCTTTCGCTTTTTCTAGTTTCATTAGTAGGTAGTAATGTGTTATCTAAATGTTAACAGTATTTTGTCGTTAATTGCCTTGATTTTAATTATGTTAGACGTAATTAATAGAAATTGTAGTCGTAACATGTTCATTGTAATTTTCATACCTACCCTCCATTTCATTACTGACATTCACACTCACGTTTTTAAATAATGGGCAAAGTAAGATTAATATAACTTTTATATATTACTTATTTAAAAACAGCTAGGGAGGCAGGTTTTTCTAAATTGTGAATATGGATAGGTACTTAATATTTGCAGTAGTTTTCTATTATCAAGCCATGATAATTGTTAATACATTCAGTGCACTACAGGTTGTATGACCTGTACAAGTATGGTTAGTTACTTAATTGCCACAATGAAAGTGTTAATTTAAGGCTAATAAACAGGATCTTTAGTTTTAATTCATAAATACAATTCAAGCTGAATTTGTAGGCTAGTGTTTGGCGTGACATAAGTATGATACTTTGAGTGGTACAAGTTTAAAAGATGAAGTATATGTTGTTTTCAAGTAAAATGTATGGATTTTTCACTTACTGTTTGTTGTTGTATATGTAACAATATTTGAATACCCCAAAGGACTTCAGCAGTATTGTTATGCCAAACAATAATGGTTTAATTACATTAAAAACCAAATTATCTGGACATGGACAAACATTACATGCAACCAAAACAAAAACAGACTATATTAAGTATAAAAAAAAAACATTCACATCTATTTATATTAGACGAAAGAAGAAGAAGCTGTATTGTTAGATTGATTAAAATCTAATCCATTCCTCTAACATGAATCCAAACTTTTAATTATTGGAACTAGACTCAGTCCCAATCAAAAATTAAAATTCATAATTCTTTATTTTATAAAAACAATCAGTTT
Source organism: Thaumatotibia leucotreta (assembly GCA_025490895.1). Lineage (NCBI taxonomy): Eukaryota > Metazoa > Arthropoda > Insecta > Lepidoptera > Tortricidae > Thaumatotibia > Thaumatotibia leucotreta. The sequence continues at coordinate 30,712 of JALPQI010008833.1, forward strand.
ATGTATAGTATAATTTTTATTGTCATAGAATTTGTTTAACCCTCTGTCACTGACGTGGTCACGTGTCGTGAAATTATTGAATCTTGTTATCAACGTCGTAATGGCGTAATTGCAAAATACGGGTGTCTGATAGACGTAACATCAGTCGCAAAGGGTTAAAGATTAAATCACAATTTTGATGATGATGATGATTGGATCCAAAATTATGTTAACTATTTTGGCCCTGATGATGCCATGAACATGGGTTTTAGTGGTATTCAAAAGTTTTTTACAACTTTACATGTAAATTTTACAAAGTTTGGTATCTTGGTCTTAACTCTTTGTCAATTTGGTAATTTTTCTAACCTGGTAAACACAATTTATTGGGTCTTTACTTTACCTATGAAATTGGCATTTTTGGCCATGGACTTTAGTTGGTTCCTAGTTTTATTACACAAACACCCGTCATTTTGAAAACATAACCCTGTTCCGTGCAGTAGAGACTCCCTTATCTTATGATATCAACATATTTTATTTAATAAAATATTATTTTAATAATACAAATCACAAAGTATCTATTTAAGAGATCCAAACTCCTTCTTACTTGTACACACCATCATTGTCAATTTGTAACATTGGTCAATATCAAAAAATCAAAATCGTTTATTGGTCACAATCACGATGTGTATAAGTAAGTAAGAGTTGGGATCTCCTAAATAGATATTTTGTGTTAGAGTTACTAAAAAAAATCTTGTAAAATAAAATATGTTAATATCATAAGAAAAGGAAGTCTCTACCGTACGGATCAGGGTTATGTTTTCAAAATGACGGGCGCTTGTCCGATCCTTGTTTATTACCCAAAGAGTAACTTAGATATATTTTTTGTTTTCAACTTTGCACTATGTAATCAATCCAAGATTTTTTCACACCAATAATATTATTTTTTCCTGAAGTGATATTGTAAAATAAGCTTTGACTACAACTCTTGGCATATGCTGCCGGTTCATATGTTTGAAATAGGTATAAATGTGTGATAGTACCTTGTTTTATGAAATAGGGATATACAAAACACGCCTTAGAAGTGTCTAATATTACTGGCAAAATTTGGTTTATTTTGATTTTGACTTCAAAAAAATATGTACGAAATTCATTGTATGGAAAATGGACATCACAAAATTCTCCATATAAAACGCCAATTTCATAGGTAATGACCTAATATTAATTAAATTGTGTTTCGCGAATTTGAACTTAGTATGATTCAATAAAGAGTAATGACTCATTGGCTTTACCTGCAAGATAACAGGACAAAATAAAACAGCGAAGTTATATGTACTATGTTTAGTATAACTTTGACATCTCATTAAAGAAGTTCTACATAATTTGTGTGTGCAAAATTAATCTAAGTGTAAAATGTGGGAATTACGTAAGTTATTAACATGATACAGACAATAAAAGACCATACAAAGTACCAAATAATACAAACCTAAGGAAACTGGTAGCGCTCAATGTAAATATACCTACTACTCATTATATGGATATTTTGTTTACAGACTTTTACTTTTTTTCTTGCCATCTTTAGAACTTGTTCAGAGGGAGGGAGCAATTTAATAGGTACGTCTTGAAGTTTAGATACAAAATATGAACTAATTAATTTTTTTCGTAGGATTCGATTCGGATTTAAAAACGGATTTTTTTTTCGATTTCGAAGTGACAGATTCTTCTGATTCTAACTATGGAATGTAAAATTTCCTTAGAAAATTCGGAAACACGTTTTCTTCTATTTAAATATTGAAAACTTATGAAAATAGTAACACTAGGACAAAGTAAATTCATCTTAAAGCCTAAGTCAAAATATTATTTATTTAATTAAGATCAGCAACAAGCGCTTCTGAATCATTAAACTAATGAGAGAAAAAACAACTACTTCTGGTTCTAACCCTACACCACTGTTCCTGAGAAGAATCGTGCAAGAAACTCAGCGGGACTTGTTTTTACCAAAAATAATAGTATTATAACATTTTACAGCTAACATGCATTAATTAAAAACTTATATATCCAATAAGCGTGTGGAGTATAAGTAACATAAAATTCACAAAATAGATTTGTCTATCAAGAAAATATCAATAGATTTAATTTATGTATATCAATTGTACAGTTTTGTAAAGACTGATAAACAAATCTAAACCATCATAACCACTTAGAATCATCTCTTCAACTTGCACCCTTCGACCCGCACTACCCTCCAAACACTGTCTCACCCATAATCACTCACCCAGCAACTTAATATTCGACGACTCCGACACAAGCATGGAAAACAACTGCAGCCACTCCACATTAGAAGAATCCTACACCACTATCTCCGAAGGGACCACCACAGACACCAGCATTCATTCAGACTCCGATGACTCTTATATAGATGTGATACCTCAAGAAGAATCATTCTCCCTCTCCGAAGGCGATTGGGATGTGACCGGGTCGTCTTTAGATGTGCCTAGCGAGGATATGAGAAATGTGTCTCCGGTTAGAAGGATGCTGGGCAGGCTTTTCAGTCCCAGGCTGCGTGATAGAAGAGTAATGTAAGTAGCTTTTTTTTATGGTTCATTCGGCCTGGGTATGGTTTTTAATTGCGTTCAAGATTATCGGCAGATGGGCAGCATCAGTGGGTATATTCACTTTTAGGGACACCCAATTAGCGTGATATTAAAACCAGGGGTCGGAACCGGTATTTTTGAAAAACCTCGAAATTGCTCAATATTTTAAAATCTTTTACACTCTTCATGTAGTACTCAATATTTCATGTAACTAACAATATTGTAATATTGAATTACTCCATTAATAAAGAATTTATATACCAAAGAACGAAAAAGAAAGAAATTAGAACAGTTCTTTTGTATGGAGAAAAAACCTTAATTCCAGTAAGGTTCGTAACGACAATTAAGTACGATATATATTTAGGAATTTAAGCTTGATCGGCGTTTTAAAAAATCAACTTAAAAACCCAGTTTTTATTCAAATTTAGAGTGTCCCTAAAATTGAAAAAGTTCATGAGAGGGGGCGGCAAAAACATTTGAAAGAAAAAGTAATTTTCAAATTACTGAAGTGGTGCGGCAAAATGTTTTGCCTCGGTCGGCATCGGCAACCACATACGCTACGCCGAGCATTAAAATATATGACTGTGATCGCCAAAAGTGGCGATTACGGCATTAACCCCCCTACTAGGGGAGGCCTAGTTCCAGCAGTGGACATCTGTGGGCTGAGAATGATCATGAGGTAAATTAGACATTTCATCACAATCACTAAATGCTTGTAAGTTTTGTTAGACATATTCTTAATCTCAGAAAATTATAAGAAAAATCTTTTTTGAATTGACTAACGGATTTGAATTTTCGCGCATGGCACTTAAAATGCTACTTAGTGGTCACTTTTACACTTTATCACGGAAATACACTGTTGAAACAAGATAATAGAATTACATGTAATTCTTAAATACCCCGGTCTCGTGAAAGTTGCCGCGCGAGGCAGCTCGTCGCTTGTGCTCATACTAACCGAGCTGCCTTGCGCGGTAATTTTTCGCGAGGAGTGTGGATCCGGCTAATAACTTAAAAAATGATAACAAATCATTAACAAAGTAAGCACCCTAAGCTTTCGCGGATTTCTAAACCAGTGTCATGCTTTTAGTGTTATACATTATTGACAGTAAAATAGAGAGTTCAGCTCGTGACCACAGCTACTTATGGCAACCAAAATTGCTTTCTTTTACCTAGGTTATCCAGGTATAAACTACTTTTCTAAGAAGCCGTGGGGCCAATATCACAAAACTTTACGTGTGTACAATTCTATAAAATTTACGACTTTGTAATTGCGGTAATTGGGAATTTCTACAATTTCAAAATATAAATACAAATACAAATAATTTTGTAGAATTGTTCGCTTGTAAAGTTTTGTGGGATAGGCCACTGCTTTTTTTAAATTGATTTTAGAAGTATACCTGTGGTACTTACTGATGTATGTGTTGTTTCTTGGTTCCAGATCAGAACAGGAGCACAGGGATATATTAAGAGCGCAGGCGTTGTAAGCATCATACATTGTATAATTAACATTACGAGTACTGGGTTTATTATGTCCGCATATTAGTGAGTAGAATAGCCTAACAGACAATGGTCCACCTGTAAGGTTACCGTGAAAATTGTACATTTTGAGTATTTGTTTCTGTTACTCCAATTTGCAAAGACAGCACTGCGCGAGGCAAGTTGGCCAGTTTGGACATGCCTCGCGAGGAAAAAGCACAAGCGATCACGCACACTGACAGAGCTGCCTCGCGCGACAATTTCCTTACGACGCGACTTAGTTGGTGTGGACCTGGCTAATGAATTCGCAATGGCGTGACAGACAGAAGCTTAATTTTTTTTTTTTTTTGGTAGGATAATGTAATCTTGCATGACTTGCATGTAGGTAGGTACTCTAACAGATCTAAATATATTGCATACAGAGCTTGTATGCAGAGGTGGTCACTGTCAGTTAACTCTGAATTCGACCTTAGAAAAACGAGATAGATGAAAAAAAAAATGTTGGACTTGATGGTTGACGACGGTTAAGGTGCATTCAGACCAAACGAGCATTCGCTATTCTATCCCCCACTCTACGAAATTCGTTCGTTACACAAAACGTGATTCATCGAAATTCGTTGATTTCGTAGAGTAGGGGATAGAATAGCGAATGCTCGTTTGGTCTGAATGCACCTTTACGGTATGCAGCGGTTCGATTAAGAAAATCGAATCGGGTTAGCTTCCAGAACTACTGTTCTTTGTGTTAGTTTAGAGGTCATCTCTATAATTTATCTAATATTATACTTACACGCAATTACTGTTGTTTTGAATTAAGCCACGTACTTTGCTGTCGAAACACATGTGTATTGATTTGACAGCCTCTAGACTAGTACCTAGGTAGTGACCCTGCCTACGAAGCTGGAGGTCATGGGTTCGAATCCCGATTAGGACATCTCCTTATATAAAACTAAGGAATATCTATTCCTTAGTTACGGTTGTTAAGTTTGTATTTACGTATTTATATGATTATGTATCTATTATACATATCGTTGCTTAGTTCGTTTTTTTGAACTGACCACGTCCTTTGTCTATTGTTAGTAAATATGGCATATTTTTTATTAAATTTGTTTACAGCGGCAATCCAGCGAACACATGATTCAGTATCTGTAAAAAATAAATCTCCAATGTCTGAAGGTCGAAACCAATAGTTATTAATGTTATTATACACCCTTGTTTCACGGGCTATTACGTCCCGGATTTTTGATAGGCTTTCGGGAAGATATAGATCCAATACGTACAGGCCCTTTGGAGAAATTTGCTGTGTTGTACACCTGCTGCAATCCATTCACGGGCACAACAATAGATAACCATAAACCATTTTAAATGAAACCGTTTTAAATGAAAGTTCATCATTGTCACGTTTTACGCTGATTCTACTTCTACAGTGCCCAGCGTATGGAAATCAAAGGGACCACATCATTTTGGCTTTGAATTTTTTCCCACAAGGTACTATTGAATGTTATTGCTTGTGCCATTGAGTTGTCATTCAATAAATAACATTTTAATATGACATGGGAAATTAGTTTTTCTGCAAATACCTACGAACAATAAAACATGGCAGCCGCACGCCATACTAAATTGCCTTTCAAAAACGGTTTTGAATTTTAGTTGACAAGTGTCACCCCCTCTTCGCGTCGCGGTAATGAATTTCAATATCAACGTATAAAAACTAAAACCGCCATTTTAAAATAGTTATGATTGGTCCATCAAAGTTTTGATTGGCTATATTCTATAAACATTTGTTAAAGATGTTGCGCCTAATTATGCGCGGTGTTAATAAAATCTATGTTCTGCCCATCTTGGCACAATTGAACAATTGTTTTTGGGGGCATTTTTGAACTGGCTTTATAGACGTCCATGTATATATGGTCGCAGGCAAATACTTAAAATAGACAAAGAACCTGGTCTGTTAAAAAAAATCGAGCTTATTGTGGGATAAGGTGATTTAATAATTATGTAAGATTGCTCCATTATATTACTGTGAATCATTTCTTTCAGGTCGGAAGAAGAACACGTTAAATTCCTTAACGCTCAGAAATTGTAAGATACGTAGTTGAAATTATATGATAAGTAATTTAATGCATGTCACATTAATCCTGTTACGTAAAATTACTTAGTTCTATCATTATATTAATACATAAATGTTTTCTTCGGTTACCGCGAGGATTACACATGAAATAAAACTATGAAAACGGATAAACTCGCGTATATTAACTAACTTTAACTTCATTCCGACGTTTCAAACACTTTTTAGGGTTCGTGGTCTGCGGATGAAGTTAGTTAATATACGCGAGTTTATCCGTTTTCATAGTTTTATTTCAGTACAACATAAATGCTTAATTATTTATTACCTATGTAAAACCATCTAATAGTCCAAAATATTCAATTATACGAGCACATATGAGTTTTAGTTGACACTTTCCACTTTGTGCTTACCATAACTTAAATGTCTAAGTGCTTTTATGGCAAGCGGCAAAGTTGGGTTTGTAATAAACTGCCCACAATGCCCACATATGTATATGTATAATCGTTTAGGCCGTTCTCTCACGAGGAGATTCAAGCGATTTACTTTTCATACCCGTGTCATTCATCGTGGACACAGCTCGTTACGTGAATCGCCCGAGGCAAACGTACGAGTGGCCAAGTTGCCTCGCGCAGCAATTTCCTCGCAAAAGTCATTCAGTGTAGACCCGCATTCCACGCGAATGTCGCTTATGTAACGCGATTCTTTTAGTACTTCTAAAAATGATAGGAACCCGAGTTCTAGTGTGGTAACATTTCGGGACTTAACTTACACGTTCACACAGTTTTTTCTAACTTTGAGCATTTATTTAACGAAGCTGCCATAGATAGTATAAGCGTCACGTAAGCGACATTCTTGTGGAATGCCCCTGATATACCTTGGTATTGAAATTGAAATGTTTTAACATAATTATAAACATGGCATTTAACGTATTACGGAACATATGTATGTACTCTTTTAGACAGTTGGGATATTTTATTAGTAGGCACAGGTGTATTCCGCGCGATGGGTAATAATTAATTATGGTAGAAATATTTGTGTAATCGCAACAGTCCTCTTTAAAGAGTGATACTTTTAGTGTCACCACTACAAAAGCCAAGCTTTCAATATTTTATTTATAGAAGTACAATGCAACAAAGGCCTTTTATGGTGGTCACGCGTTTATCATGCTACGCGTCTCTTTCGCACTTACATACTTGTTAGAACGTGACGGTAACGACGACAAACGATTAAACACGGGACCATCGTAAGCCTACGTTTTTTTTATTTGTAGCTTTAGAAATAAATAGATTATTTATTTGTATTTCAGTAAGATGTACCCATTTCTACTATTTCCCACCACATAGTTATTTCATGTTTATAGTATGCACGCGGCAATATTACAAGGTTCTGTGTGAGCTTGAAATTAGAATATTGTCACGTTGACAGTTAGTCCAGATTTAATTACCCCAAAACATTTTACATAGAACCCTGTAATATTGGGGTAGAGGTGTCAGTATTATCTTTTGATTTTGTTATAAAATATTATTTGTTTAGTTTGTTTGCATGCTTTGCTGTTGCTTCCGCACTAAATTAGTAGTTTGTTTATTTTTAAAACTAGTTTTAGAGCATTTGAACCATTACCTCTATTATAAACTAAAACACCGCACTGTAGGGAAAAATGCGTAGATTGTGGTCTGCTTTATTGATTTCAAACACTTCCCTTTTCTTTTTCGTACTCTTAAACTTTTCTTCCAACGTTAACTCTTGCAATTGTATGAATAAAAAATGTGTTTCCCCTCACTAGCTCGTAAAGCGGTCGTTTATTTCAACAATAGAATCCTTTCGCTTGCTCGTGTTTCAATTTAACTGTTTCACGTGTTTCACTCGCGGGTAAAATGAGGTATCGGCACGAGAGTTGAGGCCACACATACATCAACATGCCATGTAAACACACGGGGAATTTGAAATTAGTGTTCTTGTTTCGTACTGACAGCAAGCCCAATTGCAACTGTAAGATTGACCAAAAAGTTTGTTCAAGGGATTTGCTACAATATTTTGATGCAAGTCATTCATTCATTCACTACATTTTTTGCAATTAGTACTTCATTTGGATGTGCGTGTAATCATTCAAATCAACTCTCGTTCCGATACCTATACTATACTAATTGCAAAAAATGTAGTGAGCGAATAAATGACTAGCGTCAAAATATTAAAACAAATCCCTTAAACAAACTTTTTGGTCTATCTTACAGTTGCAATTAGATTTGCTATTAGTACGAAAACAACACTAATTTCAAATTCCTCTTGTGTTGACATGACATGTTGTTGCGTGCGTGACCTTAACTCTCGTGGAACAATCTATACCTACTTTATATGGCGGTAACAGACAAGAATTTCCCCAAAAGTAAAATAAATGCAATTTATTCTAGCCGCGAGCGCTCCTGGTCCCTCGAAGAGTGTTCTATCTGCTTCGAAATCATGCTCAAAGACCAGGACCTGACCAGTCTGCCGTGTGCGCACAACTTCCACTCGGCCTGCCTGGCGCCCTGGCTGGCGGAGCAGCAGACATGCCCCAACTGCCGCAAAGCTGCTGAATGAAGGTGAGCCTAGTGGGTGGTATACCATCATCATCATCAGCCCATAGTCGTCCACTGCTGGACATAGGCCTTCCCCAATTCGCGCCACCATATTCGTACAGGTCACAATATTCGGTCCTCAGCTCTCCGAATCCAACCACTTCCCGCCACTTTCTTTAGATAGTCGGTCCATCTGGCGATTCTGGCGGGAGGGCGGCCCACCGGGCGAGTCGTTCGCGGTCTCCATTCCAAGACTCGTCTGCTCCATCGGCCATCGGCTCTTCGACAAACATGTCCCGCCCACTGCCACTTCAGTTTGCTTACCCTCGTTGCTATGTCGGTGTCCGTGAATCGAATATTCAGTCCATTTTTGTATTCGACGACTCGACTTCCACTCGGCCTGCCTCACGCCCTGGCTGGCGGAGCAGTAGACCTGCCCCAACTGCCGCAAAGCTGCTGAAAGTGGTATAGCATTAGCCGACTTTCCACTTGGACTAGCACTTCCACGGCTTCATCACATCATCAGCCTATATTAGTTCACTGCTGGACAAAGGCCTTTCCTATTGCCTATGCGTATGGACGCAATAGGAGGTAAATGCCTATAATCGCTACGCTGGGCAAGCGGGTTGTTGTCCACTATGAAGTCACACGCTGCTCTGCTGCCCATCATCATCAATAAATAAATAAATGGTTAGTGACACTTCATTCCCTTAGTCGACTTTTACGGCACCCACGGGAAGAGTTGAGGTAGTGCCAAATTTATTCTTACTGCCGTCACGACGCGGCTTACAAATCGAATCTTCGAAAACTTGGAATATTCAGTCCATTTTAGTATTCCACGGTTCGACTTCCACTTGGCCTGTCTCGCCCTGGCTGGCGGAGCAGCAGACATGCCCCAACTGCCGCAAAGCTGCTGAATGAAGGTGAGCCTAGTGGGTGGTATGGTATACCATCATCATCATCATCATCATCAGCCCATAGTCGTCCACTGCTGGACATAGGCCTTCCCCAATTCGCGCCACCATAATCGTACAGGTCACAATATTCGGTCCTCAGCTCTCCGAATCCAACCACTTCCCGCCACTTTCTTTAGATCGTCGGTCCATCTGGCGATTCTGGCGGGAGGGCGGCCCACCGGGCGAGTCGTTCGCGGTCTCCACTCCAAGACTCGTCTGCTCCATCGGCCATCGGCTCTTCGACAAACATGTCCCGCCCACTGCCACTTCAGTTTGCTTACCCTCGTTGCTATGTCGGTGACCTTGGTTCTTCGACGGATATCCTGATTGCGGATTTTGTCCATCAGAGAAACTCCGAGTATACCATCAGCCGACGACTTCTACTAGGGGCTTGCAAATAATATTCAGTCCATTAGTATTCGACGACTCGACTTCCACTCGGCCTGCCTGGCGCCCTGGCTGGCGGAGCAGTAGACCTGCCCCAACTGCCGGAAAGCTGCTGAATGAAGGTGAATCTAGGGAGTGGTATAGCATTAGCCGACGACTTCTACTTGGGGCTTCCAAATCGAATATTCAGTACATTTTAGTATTCGACGACTCGACTTCCACTTGGCCTGTCTCGCCCTGGCTGACGGAGCAACAGACCTGCCCCAACTGCCGCAAAGCTGCTGAATGAAGGTGAGCCTAGTGAGTGGTATAGCATTAGCCGACGACTTCTACTTGGGGCTTCCAAATCGAATATTCAGTCCATTAGTAGTCGACGACTCGACTTCCACTCGGCCTGTCTGGCGCCCTGGCTGGCGGAGCAGCTGACCTGCCCCAACTGCCGCAAAGCTGCTGAATGAAGGTGAGCCTAGTGGGTGGTATACCATCATCATCATCAGCCCATAGTCGTCCACTGCTGGACATAGGCCTTCCCCAATTCGCGCCACCATATTCGTACAGGTCACAATATTCGGTCCTCAGCTCTCCGAATCCAACCACTTCCCGCCACTTTCTTTAGATAGTCGGTCCATCTGGCGATTCTGGCGGGAGGGCGCTCAGATATTCACCCAAATACACAAATAATGCCCTCGTCGGAATTCCAACCCGGAACTACCGGCTTCCTACGCTAAGTCAATACCAACTAGGGTACGGAGACTGACAAAAGCTTAGAGTAGTTGAAATTGTTGACGAAAGTACAATCTGCTATAAAAGCTTGTATCGAACATGTAATTTTTGACATAAACTTATCTACCCTGTTTAATTTCAGCAATCACTTCGCGTTTTCTCATCGTGTATCTGAGGCGAGCTCGAGACGGGTCTCGGCTGCAACAACACTTCCGCCAGATTGGTGAGCCTCTGAAGAATTCAAGACAAGCCATAAAATATTCCGTAATTACTCCACGCTATGTGGCGTTTCATTAACCGTGTCTACACTGACAGAGCTGCCGCGCGCGGCAATCTCTCGCGAGCGGGCTCGTTCAGTGTGGACCCGGCTTTTTAATAGTCAAGAAGTAACCTCGAATAATCCAGAAAATATCTCGCGAATGTATCAAAATCTTTGGTACAATTGGCAAAGTATCTTAGCAAATGTAAAAAAAAACCTGCTTTTATTTTGTAAGGAGGCGGATTCCAATACTGGGTGGCCATTATCGCGGTTAAAAGGAACACACGTTTGTTGTTATAAAATAGAGAACCAGGAAGAAATTGCTTACAAATTTATTATTATTATCTTCAGATGTCAGCCAATCGAATACTTGGATCACGCCTCTTTTAGTTCTTTTAGATACTTTTTTTATTTGAACGCGATGATTCCCTGCCAAAGTTAGATACTCTTAATTTAGTCATTAGTCATCTATGAATTTTAGAGTTATGCTTGAAATAAAAACTCATGGAGTCATCTCGTACTAATGGTTGTTTTAGTGTAAAATTGTATATATTTGACCTTTTGATCGTTATATTGCTATTACAAACTAAAAAACTGCCATAAATAATATGAATTAGTAAGCACAATGGCA
>JALPQI010008834.1:0-45762 GCA_025490895.1 Thaumatotibia leucotreta
TCGTTCGATATTTTTAGTTCTCTCGTAACCAATAATGTAAACAACACTCGGCGCATAGCAGCGGCAAAACGGCTCAGAAAAACCGTTGTAAATGCATTTATTCCCATTTTAAACGTCCGAATCAATTTTCTGGAGAAAAAATTGAAAATCGACCGTCCTCTTCACGCACGCGTACTGACAATCCAGACATATAGGTATATACAGTAGTAGTACGCACGGTCGCTCCGCATGGCTTGCTTACCTGCTGCCAGTAGTCTTCTAAGGACAGTTTCCACTCGAAATAGCCGGTGTCGGTGACATCCTGGAGCTCACGAAATAGGTTCCCACTAGGTAACACATCCATCGCGATGACATGGGTTTACGAGACACACGTGCGTACGCGAGAGCGGGCCGCGCTGGACTGACTTGACTACTGTGTAGAGCGGTGTTGCCAGCCACCGCGCGCCGATTCCCGCGCAAGTGACATTTTCATTTATTTATTTATTCATCGGTTTCCTTGCGCAAACAATTAAGGTTGGATGCAATTGGGATTTGTTGGGAATTGGTATGGCATTGCAGTAATTGTTGGTAAACAACTAAACAGGATTGATTGGATTTTCTTTTAAATCTGTAATGATCGTGTAATAGAAATGTTTGTTAAACATTAATCACAATTGAGTAGTGATTTTTAAAACATGACTTTTTATTAGTGGCTTAAATTAATAGTTACTAATTAACATACATAAATTAAGATCGATATAAACTAAATTGCTAGAGTATTCACCCAATTACCACATAGTTACCCTCGTACGTATATTATACCTTGGACTAAGGGATAAGTCACGATAACTTGTAGGACATTCTATTGTATAGTTGAGGTTCATGTCATTTATGTTGTGTTATTATATATATTTTTCATAGTCCTCTTATTTCCAGGATTATTTTTTTACTAGCGTTTCTATGTTATGTAATAGTTATTTAATTTGCTTTATTCGTTTCAGTATTCGTGTTTGGTAAAGTAAGTTCATTTACTACAGCTTGTATCTTCAATACGTAGTACATACTGACAACTTTTAGATGTATAACTCTTTTTATTATTTTACAATTAATTGTTCGTCGAGCAAGCTCTCGCTCCGTTCATTGCCATTTGCATTTTACTTTACATATTAGTAACTATCTAGTGGTAATGATAACAAATCCAATAGAATAAATGCTACTAGCATATAATATATTATCTTCTGTTTCACAGTAACACGCAGCCTTTTCGCGGGTATATCCTTTTTTAATCAACAGAAACGAAAAATGACAGGTAGCCGTGAGAAGGCCGAGTGTTAATGTCAAACACAATAGGGTGTAAAGGTACTAAGGCCGCAGTTGAAAGGTTAACTTAATATTCAAAAACCTCAAACAGCTTTTTAATCAATAATTATGGCCTTTCACCAATTCATTGTCAAAAGATTCATGCAAACAAAATGTAACTAATATTTTCTTCGGTTACCGCGAGGATTACACATGAAATAAAACTATGAAAACGGATAAACTCGCGTATATTAATTAAATTTAACTTCATCCCAACTAAGTCGCCCGCAGACCACGAGGCACGAACCCTGTAAAGTGTTCGAAACGTCGGGATGAAGTTAAATTTAATTGATATACACAAATTTATCCGTTTTCATAGTTTTATTTCAAAATGTAACTAATTGAATCTTTTTTTGTTAGATGTGGCTAATTCTACTTACATTTTCTACACAATGGATATATTTTAATAATAATAATAATAATATTTATTTGCGGAATATAGGTTACAGAAGGATCGTATGAATAATGTCTTTACAAGTTCTCCATATTCTACTTAGATAAGCATGCAAATATTTATCTGTATTTTGATTGATTAATACAATTAAACAAAAATACAGAGATACTTAACTTACTTGAAAATTTACTTATGTTATGTATATTTTACATTAAAAAACTCACTTATTGAATAAACATTTAGGTCACAAAGCCAGGTATGCAAGGTCATTTTGAACTGATTAAGTGGAAGATTTCTTATAATTATGGGCACTTTATTGTAAACTTTTACACACATAAAATATGGACTACGTGTTGTCTGTTTCAAGCGAGCTTTAGGTACACATAGTTGGTTTTTTTGTCTGGACGTCCTGTCATTATAGGTTTTAACTTCATAGTTTTTATTAAAATATGTTTGGTTGCTATGAACAAATACAGCTATTTCGTAAATATATAACGAAGGCAAAGATAGAAGTTTATAACGTTTAAATATGGGTTTACATGACTCTAGTGGTGTGAGTGAAAAAATAGCTCTAATACATTTTTTTTGCTTAACAAAAGCTTTTAGCATATCAGGAGAATTTCCCCATATGATAAGACCATAGCGGAGTATGGACATAACGTACCCGTGGTATGCCACGAGGGCTGCCTCACGCGATACAGATTCTCGTAGTTTTCGGAGCGGAAAAATAAATTTATTCAATTTGTTACAAACAAATTCAACATGAACCTTAAAGTTACAGTGCTCGTCCAAATATATACCTAGAAATTTTGTGCTGTGATCTTTATCAATTTGTTCTCCATTATATATTATTTCGACTTTTTTAGGTTTGCTCCTACTAGTAAGGAATTGAACATGTTTAGTTTTAATGATATTTATGGACAGATTGTTATTTTCCAGCCATTGTATAGTCCTTTGTAGCGTTTGTCGTAACTCTTTTTCATATGTTAGATCATTCACACAGGGTATTATTATCGACGTATCGTCAGCAAATAAGACCGATGGGTACCCTATAATTTTCGGAAGATCATTTATATAAAAGGAAAAGAGCAACGGCCCCAGAACGCTACCTTGAGGTACACCAAATTTATTTGGTTTATAACATGATTTATAGCTCACTATAGTATTGCCTTCTTCCTTAATTATTTCTGTACACTGCGTTCTGTCACTAAGGTAAGATTTAATCCAGCCATGTAAATTACCTCTCACGCCATACAACTCTAATTTATCTAGTAACCTCTTGTGACAAACCAGGTCAAATGCCTTTGACATATCTAAGAAGAGAACGCTTACAGGCTGGCCTTGGTCTACACTAAGCATCACTTGTCTCATCAACGAAAAAGCAGCAGTTGAAGTTGATCTGCTCTTTCTAAAACCATGTTGATTGTCAGCGAGAAGAGCGTACTTATTTGCAAAACTAGTAAGCCTTTCAAATATTACTTTTTCGTAAATTTTGGACAAAACAGGTATCAGAGCTATGGGCCTGTAGTTACATATTTCAGTTTTTTTCCCTTTCTTGTACAAAGGTTTAATCACCGACTTTTTAAGCTTATCTGGGAACAGACCCTGTTCTATTGAAAGATTTATTACATGCGATAAGGGGCCAGATATTGATTTGGAGCATGATTTCAATATTTTTGAATTTATTTCATCATAACCAGCTGACGCAGTATTTTTAAGGTTCATAATCATTGCTTGTACTTCTACTGGACCAGTGGGATTACAGAACATCGTGTTTTTATGACGGTTACAGCCTTGAAGTAGTGAACTGTAGTTAGGATGAAATTTATTCGATACGTCTATAAAATAGTCGTTAAATATTTTTGCTATGCGATCTGGGTTTGATATAATTTGACTGTTGTCTAATATTCTTTCAATTTGACTGGAATGCCGAAGATTACCTACTTTTTTACTTATGATGTCCCATGTGGCTCGACACACATTCTTCGATTTATGGATAAAACGGTGATTACTATATTTTTGGGCAGAATGTACGCACCTCCGCAAAATTTTTGCGTAACGCTTGTAGTTTAGTTTATTAGCTGTGCTAGGGCATGAGCGAGATTGTAGATATAATTGCCGCTTACGTTTAGTGCACATTCTAAGGCCTTTCGAAATCCATTTTGCTCGTTGAGTTTTTGTCATATAAGAACTCTTTTTTCGATAACAATGATGGACCTAACCATTTCTGCTAGAAACCATTAAAATACATGTCCACCTACAAAACAAAATAAATCACACAATCGCAACAAAATTCCCTCATCATTCCTCCGTCTTGCTTAACATGGTATCCCCAGCGTTCCAAGTTTCCCCTCCCCACCCGCAAACATCCTCAAGCATAGGTTAACAAAGAACAGAGACAACAAATATCGCTTTCTCTTTTTTTATCCTTTTTCTAGGGGACTTCTCAGGACGAATGGACATACTTGTACAAATCGGTGGCCAAAATTTGAACTAATAAATACTCGTAGTAAGTTGTACATTTTGTTAGACAGTGGCGACACTTTGAATGGTTCGGTTAAGTTTGTAAGGATCTTCGAAAGCCAGTAAGATTTATGATGGAACATTTACGAATGTCAATTTGACATAACGTTCCCAATTTGAATGTGGGACATGTTCTTATAGTATTTAATATTTGTGTATTTATATTAAATTTACCTACGTGTACACCCCTAATCAATAATGAATGAATAAAATTAATTATTCTTATTGGGAATTAAGTACATTCGCGGTCAAATAATAAGGATCACATTATTTTTTTTATAAATAAAATTGTAAACATAGCGATTACAAACAATTATTTAAAATATTTATAGGATAGGTGCGATTCTTTTCAATATCAGATTAAAATGGATTTTTCCGAAATTTATCAAAACCAACAATAATAAAAAAATATTATTTTGGTTCCTACTGTTCCTTGGAACAAAGTCAGAAGCAGTAAAAAAATGCCAAATCCGTACAGTAAAAGGGTCTTAATTTTTATTTTCATACCTAAAAAGCTACCTGATGGTAAAGTTACTTACATGTTTTTGGTTTGGATAATAAAATCGGGGAAACTTCAATACATCATACATCAACAGCCTATATTATATCAATAGTCCACTGCTGGACGTATGCCTCGATCTCCTATTAACAATGCGTTTAGACGCATTTGGAGGAAAATGCCTATAATCGCCACGCTGGGCAAGCGGATTGGCGATCGCAGTGATGTGCCCATTCCATTATGATATTTATGATGACGCTGCCGCTGCTGCCCATCATCAATCTTTTATCTGATAATGAAAGTGACACTTCAATCCCTTAGTCGACTCTTACGACACCCGCAGGAGGAGTTGGGGTGGTGACAAATGTATTCTTACTGCCGTCACCACACGGCAAACTCCAATACAATTTTAAAATAATAGTATTTATGATTCAGGTGTTGAAAGTGGGCTTTTTCTGCACGAGTGTCGGTGAACTAAACGACACGAGTTAAAGAAAAGGCCTACATGCCCTACATCTCAACACGCATGTCACACGAGGAAATAAGGAATCTCTGCAGTACCTATCATCCGGACTGTGCAGAAAAGTAGTAGTAACATTAATTACTGCATGTGTGTAGTAAAGTATCACTATGCATGCAGAAATGGTTGTCAGCCGTGTTTTTAATACCAGTGACTTTACGCGCCTGTTTTAGAGCTCAATCTTCAGTTCGACGACCGTGTATTTGCACAGAATGTATTAGTCGTAATCCATTACAAAATCAATATACTTCCAAATAAAATAGAATTTCGTTATTTTAGGTCCAGTACCTATGAATAATATGAATCCGACACCTGTGTGGACCAGACGGCTACTCTAGCGCCGCCTGGTGGCTGAAAAAATATCGAAAACCCTCAATAGTTATTTAAGATCATACGTTTTTATTAAACTAAAATAAGCTCTTCAAGTGAAGAATACCCCCTATTGTTCATTTTGGTTTCTTTTGCACTATTTTTGAGAAATGAGACATTTTATGTAGATTTACATATGAGCAAAATATCGTGATTCAAATCAATAATTATATTCTGTTAACATGTTACGTACTGGGTCGCGTTTTATAAAGTTACAATTTTCAATTTCGCTGTTTGCCTCTCTAACGCACGCACTAATTGGCTAGAAAGAGAGGCAAACAGCGAAATTGTAAATTGTAACTTTATAAAACGCGACCCTGGTACTTTTACTTTATTTGCAGTTTCTTTGAACTCTTACAACTGACCCGTCTTATTTGGCCGCGAGTGTACGAGTATTATTTATAATATTAAAACAAATTATTGCCATAATTTTCTACTTAATATCACTGAATGTAATACGAGTAGGCATGATGACGGGCAAGTCAAATCAGCATCTTTTGTCGAACTGTCAAAACGATCACCAATATGGAATTTTAATTGAAATACACAAAAGTTATCAGTTATCATCCCTATTGATTGAGATGGATCCATTTCTTCGGAATATTTGAGAAATAACGCCTGTCTTATTTTAATAGCAATTCACATACAGGAAGGTCTACCTTGTGCTTCGAAATTCGATTACGAATATTTTGCCACTGTTATTCCAAAAGCTGTTATATTATCTTTAAGAATTTATGTTTGATCGGCGTTCTATATCATGAAATTAACAACAAATTCAAGTTTCTATTGAAATTTAGTGCTAAATTGTCGTTAAAATCATCGTAATCATCATTCTATCATCCGAAAGACATCCACTGCTGAACATAGGCCTCACCCAAAGATTGCCACAATTACCGGCCCTGTGCCACACGCATCCAGCGGACTCCTGCGGCCTGACCAACCTGATCGTTACAAACCTGACTGAAATAAAAGATCATTTCCATCACACTTGCTGTCTAAGCGCGCCATTGCTTGCGTGCATAGCGGGAGTAATAGAAAAGTGAAATTCCCGAGGGATTAATAGAAATGTCAGTACGTCATTTAATAATATAACGTCTTAAAACCTATTTTTTTGTCGGCAAGTGTGATGAAAAACATTGAATGCATCACGGTCGGTAAGCGGAATACTAACTCGAGTCATAAAAGCCCTCCGCTTACGGCGTCAGGCTTCTAACACTCTCGTTAGTAATGGCAACAATATACTATTTATTTCATGCTAATTGGGTGTGCCTAAAAATGAAAAATATCTAACACGGCTTTTTACAAATACGGATGTTATTATTCTTCCAATATTTCTAAAGCTGAAATGAAATTAAAGTTTGAGTTTTCCTGTTAATTTTCATTCCGGAACTACGAGATTTGTTCTACAGCACTACAGCTAATGGAAAGTTTTCACTCGTACGAAATTATTGCGCGGAAAACGTTTTAGAATTCACATTTTAATGAATAGAGACTGAAATACGCTATTGTGGGTGAGGTTGTGGGCGAGTTCGTCGCTGTTTCTCGTTAGAGAATACGAAGTTCTACTAAGGAAACCGCCTTACTGTCAGCGCTGTGTCAGCGCTGCGGCAGTGTGGAGCCTAAAAATGGTATTCACTAATGTACTTTAAACGACACTAGTGCTCGGCGACGAATGCAGCGTGAGCTGGATGGAACTACACCGCGTCGAGAGTTTGACGTTTAATGTACGAACTTCGTATTCTCGAACGAAAACAGCCCACAACCTCGCTCACAGCCTCGATTCCTAATGTCAAATAAAACAGCTAGGATTTTAGACAAGTGTGTCTCGACGTCGAGCTCGTTGACGAACGCAGCGTCGAATGTGTGAATAAGAGAATAGCATAGCTGCTGTGACTCGCAGCCGTCAACTGAAGACTAGTACTTCGCGAGCGATGTACGTGAAATGGAGCCATTAATGAGTCCGCTCCGCTCTCAGCAGAAAGCGGCCATTAGACACCGTTGACTATAAAAACCTTCATAAAAAGTCACATTGGAGCTTCGAAATCAAATTTGAAGAAATTATTCGTTTAGTTATTCATTTAATCAGCTTTGTAGTCATATCCACGTTATTGCGAACAATGACGCACATTTGTCCCATCTCTGATCGTCACTGAGCCTTTTTTTTTTTTTTTTTTTTTTTGATAACCCAGAGGAATGCATTGAATTGCATACCACTACGTAACATAAGGCCCCCGGGGGTGAGAGCCGAATATTACGCATTGGTTATGTGGGGCTCTCTACTCCGCTTGCCCAGCGTGGCGATTATGGGCATTTACCTCCTATTGCGTCTACATATACGCATAGTTAATAGGAGAGGCCTACGTCCAGCAGTGGACTGTCATAGGCTGATGATGTATGAAATATGTTTACAATTGCACCTATTGTAGATTGTTAGATGGCACACCGCTAGCTGGACACGCACGTGCACGTCATGTAAGCGGTATGCCATCTAATACGACATTTCCTTCGCTACAACGCGAAAGCCACGCACACGAGTACGCGCACGCACCCGGTGTGATTCGGCCTTAAGCATCCATGTAATTTAGTTTCTATTATAATCGCTCAATATCATAGTGTGAGTTGAGGCCCATATAAATCATATAATATACGTATATATATACGAGTACCTATATCCTCTACGCTAACGTTTCTACCACGAAACACTAAGTACAACTGTTTCATTAATTATATATTCAGTGCAAAGCGGATTTAGCCCCTTTCACCAATTATTACATTTACCACTCGTATTTCATGTTGCAATATAATTCATTGCATATTACATTAGTTCAAAACTATGAATTTTCCTCACTCGTGCTTTTAAGGTAGCAAGAGTATTAAATTTACTGCCAACACCCTGGATTACTTGAGTCTCATTAATGAACAGGCTATTTTGACACTCATAATTACTGTCATAGGTAATACTTTGGCTTGAAAGTCTAATTCACTTAGGTCGGACTTAAACGGAAAATCGTATTTCGTTATACGTCACATTTTGTAAAAGCTTTCTGTACTTTGGCAAATATATGCTTAATATCTATAAAACATTTACTATTGCATACATCGACCCAAAAAGGGAATTTATTCATGTTTATCCTATATTTGTCCCAAAATTATGTTATACACCGTGGTCTGTTTAACCCACCGATTTTAACAGTGTATTCCTGACCACATTTAGAAACTATAATGTCATATAAACTTTTCTGGATATCGCCTAGTTTCAGAGTTATTACCAATTGATAAAAATATATTTTCTAATTGTTATTCAGTACAAAATATCTTATTCATGGCTTTGGTGCCATTATGGAGAAAAGTCTCAGTAACCTCATTAATAGATGTCAATAAATGAGAAATAAAACCTTTAAAAAATTAGGTTTTTGTAAAAAAAATGTTAACACTCATTTTAAGTGCCACTTTTATGAATAACGTTTACTTTTTATGTTAAAATAAATACATTCAAAAACAGTAAAAATAAAAAAATCTTTTTACCCAAAATTACAAAACTCGTATAATATTTTTTCTTTGTTTTTACATCAAAAATGCGTGTATTTATTTATCACAAATATTCATGGCTGTCTATGTATTTAAGTATCTATATGTATCTATCTATTATTTATATATCGTTGCTTGGTACCCACATCACAAGCCTTAAGAGCGTACCGTGGGACTAGGTTGATTTTTGTAAGATGTCCAAAGATATTTATTTATTACTTGTATAGATAGCATAGCTACTTTTAAGTTTTTATTTCCACTAGGTGTCCCCATGACGAAACTGATAATTCTTACAAATATTATTACTAATTAGCACGATATTCTGTCTTTTATCTACTTAGTGACATGTTCCAGAAATACAAATTCAAATGGTTTTTGAAATATGTACTAGCTTTTTAGCATATATTTGGCCTAGAATGAATCAATACATTCTCGTTTGATTTGTTATCATTATCAATAAATTCAGTCCTAGGTTTTCTTCTTTTTTTTTTAAATATTTTACAGAAAAATCTGAATATGATAGACTTTTTCCGATACTGTAAGTTGTAGGTAATAGGTACTAAGATATCAGAGGTGAATATTACTATCTCATACCAGCTAAACCCCCATCTCTACAACTAACTAATGTAAACACTTACAGCAGTCCTAGCCAAGTCGCCGTTCCGCAATCGTATACGATAAGCGATAAGTAATAAATCTATGAGAGTGACAGATTTGAACGAATTATGGTCACGTGACTTATCGCTTATCGTCTGCGACCATATAGGTATAACATGGACGTCTAACGCCAGCTCGAAAATGCCCCCAAAAACAATTGTTCAATTGTGCCAAGATGGGCACGACATAGCGCTTTTCTTAACACCGCGCATATTTCGGCAACATCTTTGACAAATGTTTATAGAATGTAGCCAATCAAAACTTTGATGGACCAATCACAACTATTTTTAAATGGCGGTTTGAACTTTTATAGGTTGACATTCAAATTCATTGACGTGACGCTTTGAAGAGGGGGTGACACTTGTCAACTAAAATCCAGGACCGTTTTTGAAAAGCAATTTAGTATGGCGTGCGGCTTCCATGTTTTATTTGTTCGTAGCTTATCGTATACGATTGCAGAATGCCATCTAGGCCTGCAGGTGTAAAGCCTTAGGTTTATTTTTCGTTGCGGTTTGTTATATAGGTAAGAGGGTTGGAAAGAAAGGGTTTCGTGTGGTGCGCTCTAATTCCCAATATCTAACCTATTTTAGGCCTCAAATAGATCTGTCACGCTCACACTAGATGCAGCATTATCTCATATCAGTATGCTTACTCAAGTTGCCAATAACGCTTAATCGTCAATCGTAAAGGCCCGGCCACGACATTGGTATAAGGCGACCAGCGGCGGGCGAATCCATGAGTTGGAGCGGGATGCCGATAGGGGTACTCCCTCTCGCACGTATAGTTTTCCGCTAAGCCGGTCGCCTTAGATCAATATCGTGGCCAGGCCATAAGCGAAAGGCAGCTAACTGTCTTTGTCGCACTAATATGAAAGAGTGACAGAGAGGGAAAACTAAAATACGCTACTAGGCGTTAGCGATTGGCAACTTGGCTAAGCATACCGGGATACTACCGAGAAAATCGAAATTCGTGAATTTCGAGGATTTTTCTCTGTCACTCCAACGAAGGAGTTATAGGAGTGAGATAGACAAATCCTCGAAATTTACGGATTTCGCGTTATTAAATTTAACATGCATTTTCTAGCCACCCCGCTCGTACTGTTCGCGTATTGGTGCGACGCGAATCGAGCGCGATCAGTTTGTATTATATTTTCATCGAGACGTGATGAGCGTATAGTGTGTCGTTTTGTTTATTGAAAATGAAGTATCCACGGAAAAAAACATCTGCTTAAAAAAATCAGGGCAAATTCACACCTTATTCTGTTAAACGTAAGGTGGTTCCATCTGTAATTTGAATTGACTAGACATGTTCTTTCCGTGGACCCTTCAAATGTTCGATCGATATGACTTTTCGCGTGCACGTAGGACAAGACCATCGCAATCGCATACATTCGGGTCTTCGTCGCATCGAATCGCGTCGCATATCTCGTCGCTTTGAATCGCCAACGTAGGGCCTGACCTACGAAGAAATAAAACGTGGAAGCCGCACGTCATACTAAATTGCCTTTCAAAAACGGCTCTAAATTTTAGTTGACAAGTGTCACCCCCTCTTCAATGCATCACGGCAATGAATTTCAATGTCAACCTTTAACAACTTAAACCGCTATTTAAAAATAGTTGTGATTGGTCCATCAAAGTTTTGTTTGGCTATATTCTATAAACATTTGTCAAAGATATGCGCGGTGCTAAGAAAAGCGTTATGTTCTGCCCATCTTGGCACAATTGAACAGGTTTTTTTGGGGTCATTTTTGAGCTGGCGTTAGATGTTCAAGTCCATGTTATACAACAGGCATGATGACTGGCAAGTCAAATCAGCATCTTTTTTCGAACTGTCAAAACGATCACCACTATGGAATTTTATATGAAATACTCAAAAGTGACGTCACGTTTGAGTACCTACTGCCAAATTACCTACTCTTTTAAGTTCTTTTCAATTTATTAAATAGAATTCTGTACAAAAATTACTGCAATCTACATCTTAGTAATAATTTCTTCGTGTATTATGTCGTGCATAGTGTTAAATAATTTATTACTAACTACAGTCATTTCATCGTCCCTATTATGGTCGCAGGGACTGACACATCAAATGTTTCGAAATGCGACATCTAGCGGCAGATGATCGTTAACTTTAGATGAGAGTCGACGGAGCGCAGGGGTCAGCCGATTTCAATTCCA
This sequence comes from Thaumatotibia leucotreta, assembly GCA_025490895.1. NCBI lineage: Eukaryota > Metazoa > Arthropoda > Insecta > Lepidoptera > Tortricidae > Thaumatotibia > Thaumatotibia leucotreta. Next base: position 12,003 of record JALPQI010008834.1, read on the forward strand.
AAACAGCCTATATCTCCACGGAAACCATACAACATAAGCCTTTATCAAAGCTTATGCCCGCAGTTGTCAGCCTCATTGCATTTAGTAACGCGAATGTGCAGAAATAGCTGGTTTTCGCCCCTGGGGATGATATTTACGGAGCAGGACAAATTTTGACGTTAACACAAAGGTTGTAGATATTTAGAGCGGAGGCCTATCTGAGGAAATTATATAAGCGTCCAATGCTACCAAATGTTACAATTTTGTAAAATTGCAAAGGCTTGTGTGATAGGTCAGGGGTTCTCAAAGTATAGCTCGGGGGGCCTGGCCCCATAAATGGGTCAACATTCTGTTCGTTGTCTTGTTTCATAGTTTTTATACCACTCTGTCACGCTTTTAGTTGCTGTTTCGACTTAGCATATAAAAAAAATCCGGTGCACTTGTATTTCTTTTTCACACTAGATTTTAATCCATACATCAAAAATTGAAAACAAAACATCATCTCATACAAAAATCAAACTGTGTCACGTTTTTTGGGGACACAAAATAAGACAACGAAAAGAATTTTGACTCAAATATGTCAGTGCAAGCAGAAAGGTAACTTGTGACGACTTCGTTCTTCATTTAAGTCCATTTAAAACACTGTGACAAGGTATCTTTCCGTTTATACTGACACAAATAAGGACGGTTACTTGTTGTATGTATACTATACCTACATAATGTCCCCCGTAACATACGTGCACTTGATAAACACTTTTTAGTATACAGCGTGAAACAGTAGAGTTATGAATAGTACGTTTTTCTCGCTCTATTAACAACTAAATCAATGTTCCAAATGTTAGGTATTTAAAAAGTATAAATATTCTTGGTTCCTATTTTTTGGGGTTTGAAAGGGACGGCTAAAAGGATTTATGTTTAGTACATTTAGTACTAATAAGTAGTATGAATGAAGTCAAACCTGATAGCTGTCATTTCAATACATTATCTGTGAACAATGTTACTTTTTGACACATAAAATAATGTATTGAAATGACAGGTATCGCTTCATAGCGGAAATTTAAGATGGAAGATTATTTCTTTCAACAGAAAAATAATCAAGGGTTTTCAATATTTCCGTCTATTTCCAATTACATCATGCATCAGTAGAAAACGACAAAAAGTAAACAAAACTTGTATTATTTCATAATCATGCAATTTCAGAACACAATCTTGGCATTATATCACCAACTTAAAATCTTAAACCTTGAATTCACAAAAATGTTTCATCATCATCAGCCGATAGTCCACTGCTGGACGTAGGCCTCTCCTATTAACTATGCATATAGACGCATTAGGAGGTAAATGCCCATAATCGCCACCCAATGTTTAGTTACAATTTATTGATATTTATTAGTATTAGCGTACAAATAAATCTCGCAAAAAACGTGATTCACGAGATGTATTAAAGACAACAAATAGGTACTATTGAAAGTCACCCATATATTATTTGTTTACATTTTAGGTTATACTTACTATGTTAAACTGATGCGAGTTATTTTTATTTTAAATAAAAATAGTGGGGCGAGAAATAATACAGTTTGAGAACCTCGATTTAGATTAAGAACCATCTAGAAATAGGGCACTTCTATTTGGAAGACCAACTATTGCCGTTGAATAGTTACCTATGGCTTGTGGTCAGGCGAGTCTGCTTGCCTATTTTATCATAAGGTACAGTAGCAGTACCATCAGTTGGAAAGTAAAGGATACGTTAGGTTTACTCGATACGTGATGCACTCTATCACGCTCGCACTGATATGTTGGAGCGAGCGCGATAGCCCGCTTTTTACGTATCGAGTAAAACCTAACCTAACGTTACTGATACTTGCAAAGTCATGGTACGGATACAGCAGTGCTATTCACTAAGAAAACCGCCTTACTGTCAGCGCTGCGGCAGCGACGAGCCTAAAAATGGTATTCACTACACTAGTGCACGGCGACGAATGCGGCGTGAGCTGGAACTACACTGCATCGAGAGTTTGACGTTTAATGTACGAACTTCGTATTCTCTAACGAAAAATAGCGACGAATTCGCCTACAACCTCGCTCACAGCCTCGATTCCTAATGTCAAATAAAACAGCTAGGATTTTAGACAAGGCTGTCTCGACGTCGAGCTCGTTGATGAACGCAGCGTCGAATGTGTGAATAAGAGAATAGCATAGCAGGTCGATTTACCAAAGTTGGCGCACTAATGATATCAAGTAACATAAAACCAAAAAAAAATTGAATTGAGAATCCCCTCTTTCTTTGAAATCGGTTAAAGATACTCAAGTATCCAATCCAAAGCGCAAACATACATTGTAAAATAATTTGTGTCGGATATCTTTATCCTGGATGTTTTAACTTGTTGACTTTGACTGTACCTCTTGATTTAAAAATGTATGTATCGGGACTGGAGACGCTCACATTCTCGTACTGTAGGTGCTTTGGTGTAATTCCAAGTACAGATATGAGTTTACTAGTAATTTTTTTTTCGTAAATATGCAATAAAATTTTGATGTTATGTTCGTTATGGATATGAAGTAGATATGACGTTTCAGGTGAGATTATAATAAGAGGTTTTCATACAACTGGCAGGTCTAGGCTGCCTAAGTCCTCTTTTTGATTTCCATTCTACATAAATTGTGACACAAGCTTCATAACATAGTCATAAAAAAATAGACCCACACACAAAAGATACAATCAGGGCTTGCAATTAGAACATTCGAATATTCAATAAAATCGAATGGGTCATTTTATTATTAGAGTAATAATAAGACATAACTTATTCGAATATTTTTATTCAAATATCGTCGTTGAGATTGCCAATACTCACATGTGTAAATTTCAAATTAGACAAAAGAAGACTGTAAACATAATATCATTTGGATTGATTTTTCAGTCCCTGAAATTGTGCACATAAGGAAATCATTGTACCATCAAAAAAATTGTACCATCGAAATGCAAGCTATGATCGGCGTTTTATAATTTTGTATTGATGACACGGCATGAACAATTCAGTAGCTCCACCATGAGATTAACGCCGTGATTCGATACATAGTTTACTTTTATCCATCCCACTCGCTCGGATCGGTATAACTGAGATGAATAGAAAGTTAACGTATAAAGTTAAACGTCAATGCCAAACTGTATCATAAGCTGACAGATGTTACCCTCGGCGGTCAAAAGACAGTCAGGCACTGGTCTCACCGCGATCTACTAAGCTATGAACTGTGGGCTATAAACACGAACAAAAGATACGCACTCCCGTGTAAATAAAAGAAAAACACGGCGATACTCGCCCAGCTATCAGCTATCACCGCCGATAGTAAATAACCTAGTAGCTGGTAGTGAGACCAAGTGTTCTGTCAAGAGCACAAAAACTGCTGGAAAACGAGAAAAAGAGCCTCGGCTTGTTGAATGCTCCGGAATTATCCCAAAGCACTGTGCTCATTTATAATTCAACCTGAAGCCAAGTCAGTTTCCTCCAGCGGTGCTTGAGTTTACAGTACCTAACACGAGTCCATAAACGCTATCGTCTGGGTTACAACATTGTAATACTTAAAATGGTTTCTATGAAAAACCGGCCAAGACCATGTCGGCCCATGCTTAGGGTTCCGTAATTATGCATGTTATAATATTTTCTTCGGTTACCGCGAGGATTACACATGAAATAAAACTATGAAACCGGATAAACTCACGTATATAAATTCCATTTAACTTCATCCCGACGTTTCGAACACTTTACAGGGGTCGCCAGCAGACCACGAACACTTTTTTATATTTTTTGGACCTACGGATCAAAAGTTAGACCGGCAATCCAGAGGAAGCGGGTTCGAATCCCGTGACAACCAGAGTCTTTCGCAGTTGATTTTTTCTATGGTAAGCACATCTGTTACGACATTGTGGGATTAGGTGGGGGGGGGCGGGGGATACAATTTTTTTCTTCTCGAACGATTATCTCCGAAAATATTGACTTTAGAAAAAAAAATCTTTTAAGACCCTTATTCTTTTTGAGAGACCTATTCAATGATAGGTACCCCACACTATTGAATAGGCATGATGACTGGCAAGTCAAAACAGCATCTTTTTTCGAACTGTCAAAACGATCACCACTATCGAATTTTATATGAAATACTCAAAAGTGACGTCACGTTTAGGTGCGTGCAGACCAAAAGAGCATTCGCTGTTCTATCCCCCTACTCTACGAAATTCAATCGTTACACGAAACGTGATTCGTTGATTTCGCAGAGTGGGGGATAGAACCGCGAATGCTCTTTTGATCTGCACGCACCTTTTGAGTACTGCCAAATGACTTACTTTTTAAGTTCTTTTCAATTGAAGTTGTGTACAAAAATTACTGCAATCTACATCTTAGTAATAATTTCTTCGTGTATTATATCGTGCATAGTGTTAAATAATTTATTTTAACTGCAGTCATCATCCCTTTTATTCCAAATAAAAATAATCATCCCTTCAGCCGAAAAAAAAAAAATTACACGATTTTATTACACCAATTTGTTGGCATGATTAATTGTATACCTGTACCATATTGCAGATGTATAGTATTAACGGCCACTGAGCTATGTTGCGGACAGACGGACAGACGGACATGGTGAAACTATAAGGGTTCCGGTTTTGCCATTTTGGCTACGGAACCCTAATTATAGGATGCCAAGGATGTCAGATGCCACGACGCCGGTTTTCAGGGCAACCGAGCTAAAAGTGATATACAAAAATAACTAGAAGAATAAGAAACAAAAAATATGATCCCGTGTATCTTCAAAATGTATGTAAATACTATCAAAAAGCGCTCTTTCTAAGGGTGAACTTAAGGCACTGGTCTCACCGCAAGCTACTAAGCTATGCACTATCGGCTATAAACACGAATAAAAGATACGCATTCCGGTGCAAATAATTGCTTGGTGCTTTTATTTGCACGCGAATGCGTATCTTTTGTTCGTGTTTATAGCCGATAGTTCATAGCTTAGGCACTGGTCTCAGTGCGAGCTACTAAGCAATGAACTATCGGCTATAAACACGAAAAAAAGATGCGCACTACCTTGTAAATAAAAGAGACACGGCGATACTCGCCCGGCGGTGATAGCTAGCTTAGTAGCTTGCGGTGAGACCAGTGCCTAAGCATGGAAAGCGTAGTTCTCCGTACAATGAAAATATTGCGAAAATTCATGTAAGTATAAACCTAGTGCATTTCAGCGCGTTGAACATAGATATTACTAGCGAAATAGTTTTTCCTCTTGCATAAAATGCATTGTAAAATGTTGTATGACATTTGTGTGTCATTTCCAGAAAACTGTGTACCATATTATTTATATAAAAATATACATACATATTTATACAGGGTGTTCGTGTTTATTTACGTTAAATTGGACTTGGGACGTTGCCTGTTGCCTAATAGAAGTTGCCTGGTATATCGGCTTTTATTAATACGTTTATGTTTTAGTAGTATAGTTCGTAATACGTTTTTTTTTCGCTTTTGTACATAATACCAAAAAATTAAATAATGAAATGGTAAGTGTGAGAGGACCTTAAGAATAGCATAAAAGTTAATCTCAGGTGACTGACGACTCATGTCAAAATAAGTAAGATGTGTAAAAGTTGCAATACAAATTAATTATACTTGACCCCCACAAGGTGGACCGATGACCTGGTGAAGGTCGTAGGAGTTCGCTGGATGCGGGTGGCGCAGGACCGGTCATTGTGGCAATCTTTGGGGGAGGCCTATGTTCAGCAGTGGACGTCTTTCGGCTGATATGATGATGATGATACTTGACCTACATAAGCTTGTTGTTTTTAAAGCAAATAGATAAAAAACACCCTGTACATGTACGTTGTTTAATTTTACAATTGCGGACACATTTTTCATCAAATAATTCCGTTCCTATTAAAATATCCTAAATATTTTCCCTATTTATACCCGGAACGAATCCTGGGTGCTTATACATATACCTACAAGTTGCCAATCGCTAACGCTTAATCGTCAATCGTAAACGAAAGGCATCTAGCTGTTTTTGTTGCACTAACATGAAAGAGTGACAGAGAGGGAAAACTACGATACGCTACTAAGCGTTAGCGATTGGCAACTTGGCTAAGCATGCAGGAAGCCATCCGCCATCCTCAAAACTCCGTTTTACTACGGTATGTCAACCGTCCAACGGAATTGATCCTTCACACCATACAAAAACCTACAAAATGGCCGCAATTTTGATTTGGTCGATCTCGAGTTGCATGAATGAAGTCACGGTGCATGCGCTTACACCGCGGCAATGTATCCACCAAGCTAAAAGGTCGTAAGTCCATATCAATTACTTACAACATGCGCCTTTTTGGATAACGAGGAAAAGTGCGTGCGCGATTATACCGCGTGAATGAAATCACGAAGCCAAAAAGTCGTAAGTCCATATGAATTACAAATAACATAAAGCTTTTTGGATTAAGAGGAATAGCGTCTCGCTCTGTCGGTGTTGGGTAGAGAGGGATGAGGATATCGTAACGGTCCGCATACCACGCTTGCGTACTACGCACAGGTTATAGCTGGACAGAGAGTGCAAGGTGCATGTGCAATGTGCATAATAAGGCGTAATTTAGTATTTGTAGCGTGTATAGTGGCTATAATAGGAGTTTATGCAATAGTGTAGTAATATAATAAGGGTCCCTAAAATAGAGGGTGGCTGTTACGTTACGAAGCAAGACGTAGTCAAGTTTGTAATTAAAACGAATAAGAATCCGAGAATTTTAAAACACATTTTGAACTGTTGCGTACGATAGCTTTTTTCGTTTTCTATTATTTAAAGTTAAGTAGAATTTAATATAAATGTTTCAGTGGTGACAGTATAACGTTGCTATAATTATTCAACCTCGGATCTTCAGTAATCAATTCATGGAAATGTCACCTTTAATTCACTAAGAATAAGGGCTTTTTTTGCATCACGTGAGTGTTGTAGATACGAGGTTGAGTAACTACAGCAGCGATATGATCGTCTTTTCTCTCATAAAAGTGTAATTTTTCATTTTATATCAATAAAATGTGTTTTATGTAAATATAATTGGACGTAATTTAGCGAAAAGGATCTAACCTCAAAAAATTGTCATTGAAATGAATGACTTTTTGTTTTTGACAGAAGGTTGAAGTTTTATTGACACATTTTTGTAGACTGAATCCTTTTCCCTAAACTACGTCCAATTACGTGTATTTTTTGAGTAAAATATGTTTATCAAAATCAGCTAAATCTGTATAACAGTTTAATTCAAATGTAGGTAAGACCATCAATGTCAATCTACGAAAAAAAGCTTGTTCAATATGGATGTCAGACATATCAGTTGACGTAAGCTCTGCGTCAATATTCTGCAGATAACACTCCATAAATCCAGTCCGTTATTTCCTACGAACAAATAAAACATGGATGCTGCACGCCATAGTAAATTACCTTTCAAAAACGGTCTGATTTTTAGTTGACAAGTGTCACCCCCTCTTCAATGCATCACGGAAATTAATTTCAATATCAACCTATAAAACTTAAACCGCCATTTAAACGTAGTTATAATTGGGCCATCAAAGGTTTGATTGGCTATATTCTATAAACATTTGAGATTTTGCGCCGAATAATGCACGGTGTTAAAGATGTTCTGGCCATCTTGGCAGACTTGGCACAATTGAACAATTGTTTTTGAGGGCATTTTACAGCTGACGTTAGACGTCCATGTAAAGGTGCATTCAGGCCAAAAGAGCATTCGCTGTTCTATCCCCCGCTCTACGAAATCAACCAATCACGTTTTGTACAACGATCGAATTTCGTAGAGTGGGAGGTTAGAATAGGGAATGATCGCTTGGTCTGAACGCACCTTTAAGGTGCGTTCAAACCAAAAGAGCATTCGCTGTTCTATCCCCCGCTCTACGTGCCAATTTTATGAATAATATTTACTTTTTATGTTAAAATACATTCAAATGTAGTAAAAAAAAATTGGAAAACATTTTTTTCGCCAAAAATGACAAAACTCATTTAATATTTTTTGTTTGTTCTTACATCAAAAATGCGTGGCTAAAATCTTTCGGGTTATAAGAGACCACGGTGTATAAACAAAAATGGGTCGTTTGAAATCATCGAATTACTTATTTTTCAATAAACCTCAGAAGTGGTTAGAATGGATTTATTTGAGTTTGAACTTAACTAACACATTAGGTACAGCTTGCGAGGAATAGGATAAACAATTGAGTATCATCATCATCAGCCCACAGTCGTCCACTGCTGGACATAGGCCTTCCCCAATTCACGCCACCATACTCGCACCGCACCGCCACCGTCCTCAGCTCTCCGCATCCAACCACTTCCCGCCACTTTCTTTAGATCGTTGGTTCATCTGGCGGAAGAACGACCCACCGGGCGAGTCGTTCGCGGTCTCCACTCCAAGAATTATGTATAACATCATCATCAGCCTATGATAGTCCATTGCTGGTCGTAGGCCTCTCCTATTAACCATGCGTATAAACGCATTAGGAAGTAAATGACCATAATCATCACGATTTTTTATAAAATAATGGTCAGTGACACTTCAATCCCTTAGTCGACTCTTTACGACACCCGCAGGAGGTGTTGGGGTGGTGACAAATGTATTCTGATTGCCGTCAACACACGGACACGGCACGGATTAAGTATAATATATACTAGATCCTAATTCAATTGTAGGTAGGTATTAGGTATGTTTTTTGCAATTATAGAGAGTCAATATTGCTGGAATAAGAATAGTGAAAACAACTGTTTGCTTGTGGGAATAGTGTACTTGACATTTACGAGTGCTACGTACCATCGTATCATCATCATCATGTCAGCAGAAAGACGTCCACTGCTGAACATAGGCCTCCCCCAAAGATTTCCACAATGACCGGTCCTGGGCCACCCGCATCCAGCGGACTCCTGCGACCTTCACCGGGTCATCAGTCCACCTTGTGGGGGGCTTGTGGGGTACATATTTAGTTATAAATTACTAACGTATTAACACAAAACATGTACAACAGAAAACATGTACTTTTAGGTTAGTCAAAACGACTTATTTCCACTTTCAACTTTTTTAAAACTATTAACTTAGTTTTGCTAAAAGTAGAGAAATACATGTATGTCTTGAATTTCAAGTTCTAATATACCTCTTCTTGTCCTCCAAAATTAAAATATCAAAGTCCCTTATACTAAGAAAAAGATACGAGCTTTTACAAGTGTATAATAACTTATTATTAAGTACCTACTTTTTGAAGAAATGAAGGATTTGTAAAATTTCCTTGAAAAACAGCTTGTGTATTATTGGATAAGCTCACAAAACCAGAACAAAACGGCTTAATTCTAAACGTTTCGCATCAAAAGGGCTTAATTCTGAAAATGTATGGTATATTAACTTAATAATTAAGTTGATAAAGCAATATATTTAGTAGCATAACATTTATATCAACTCACTTAAATACTATATCAAAAACACAGAAAGAATAACGAAATGAAAACCATGGGATTATGTTTTTCTCAATTTCCCAAAAAAGTTACAACTGGAAATAAGCCCTTTTAAAAAGACACTCCTCGTTTACTACATAAGACAACTAAGGATAAATGAACGAAATATACAAATACTATGGAAAGTTAGCCATCTTTGCTTATTCTACTGACAAATAGTGTACATTTGTCCACTATTATGTAGCGTTATGGTTATTAGCATCCTGATAAAGTACCATCCCAACAGGGGAGATGGTTTCATATCCGCCATGTCGGATTTCAAATCGTTGTTGCAAACATAAATCACGTGAAAACGATAGATATCCATGTTGATATTTTGTTTTTGTCAACCCATTTCCTCTTATAGGAGTTGCATTTTCAGAATCCTGAGTTTTAATACCTCTTTAGAAATACTTCTGAAAGTTTAGTTGGAAATAGTCTAACCCCTTATTCATAAACGTCTGCTAACTTAACAAGCCGCTAATAATTGTTTGTCCCCTTTGCTCTTATGGACACATTGTTAAGACCGTTTATGAATAAGGGGGTAATTTTTCTACGTTTTTGAAAAAAACATGTTCTTTTGCGTTGTTGAAAATTGGTAGGCTGGTTGAGTCAGTGATGCTGAGCAAGATCCACCACGCCTGACATGATAATGCGGTCGTGAGTTCGATCCCCGGCTCGTACCAATGAGTTTTTCAAAAACTTATGTACGAAATATCATTTGATATTCACAAGTACTTTACGGTAAAGGAGGAAACCTGCATACACCTGCGAAGAAATTCAAGGTTGTATGTGAAGTCCCCAACAGGTACTGGGCCAGCGTTGGGACCACGCAAAATAGGCACGTTTGATGTCGAGTTGCGGAAAAAAATGGCCAGAATACAATACAATATTATCTTCGGTGGCGTTACATTAATAGGCACTGTTCACAATTATCCGTTCGAAGGATCAGTTCGCTCCAAAAATTTGGTTTTTATCTATCTACCACCTGCGCATCCTCAGAATCAGAATTATATTTGGATTCAAGAAACAAGTATTCATTTGTATGGCGGCCGAGCGTGTCAGATTTTGTACTGAAGTTGTTACTTGCCTATGATTTTAAATATGTCTCAAGCCATTAAGTATTCATATTTTTTTGTGTTGTTGCAATTAATATTACTTAAGGAGGCATTATTAATGTTTTTGATCACTTCAACTTACAAAATTTGACGCCCGAAAGCTGCAAGCTGCGATTAAAGACGGACAACTCAGTAGATTTTACTGAGTTCATTTGACACGCTGAGTAGATACGTTTGCTTGATCTATGGTATATATTATATGACATCTGTGTGCGTATCCTACAATAAGCTGGTCCTTCGAACCGGATCTGAAGTGACCTATAGATTGATCTGAACCAGTGACCTATGGCTCCGTGTCTAAGTACCCAATCCATTTCCATTTTCGGCTAAAGATTTCTTTTCATAAGAGTACATGGCAAGTTCCCATAAAAATCAAATCAGCTTTAGCATCAAGGGGACTATATGTATGTCTTTACAACCTTTTGGTTCTGACAATTCTTACAGGTTCATTAGACTTTGAACTGGGTCGCACCTGTTACTCGTAATACCCATAACATTACGATTTGTTGGGAGTGCGTATCTGCCTTGATAAAGTATTTATTCACTGACCCTTGTTCGTCGTATGGTGACGGCAGTAAGAATTCATTTGTCACCACCCCATTCGTCATGCGGGTGTCGTAAGAGTCGACTAAGGGATTGAAGTGTCACTGACTATTATTGACTGACGGCAGGTAGACTAAAGTTCTCACGGATTGGTGGCCTATTTCGTATGAAAGATCCCCTGGGCGTCCGTTGACTCGTTGGGTCGACACCATTCGTATAGGATTGAGGGACACTTCTGGGTTAGATTGGTTCAGGACCGAGAGGAGTGGCGTACTATAAGTAGAAGGCAGGACTATGCTCAGCAGTGGGCGATAAATGGCTGAAATGATGATGATGATGACCATTATTTGATAAAAGATTGATGATAGGCAGCAGCGTCATCATAGTGCTATCGCCAATGTGCTTGCCCAGCGTGGCCATTATGAGCATTTACCTCCTAATGCGTCTAACGAAAAGAATTTTGACCCATTTATAGTACAAATAGAACCGATTTTAACAGCAGGGTGTATTGGAATTTCCCTGAATTTTTCACCCAATCGAAGAAACATGAAACTTACAATTGACAACAATAAATGACACTACAATATATTAGTTGACTCTTACGACGCTCACGGGAAGAGTTGAAGTGGTATCCAATCTACGAACAAGTAAAACATGGAATCCGCACGCCATACTAAATTGCCTTTCAAAAACGGTCCTGAATTTTAGTTGACAAGTGTCATCCCCTCTTCAATCCGTCACGGTAATGAACAGGGCCCGTAACTTTCATGCCGATGACATCAATTTGACGTCACGCTTCATTTAGGGTGATCCGAAATAGTTTTATTTATTGTTCATTATTAATCATTAGTCGTCAATCATTTTAATCATCTACAAATATCTTCAAAAGTAGTATATTTACTCGTGAAATAAATAATTCCTACTTGATACGTGCTGTACGCTAAAGAGGAAATCTGTTTTCTACGTAATTATTGAAATGTGTTACGAATATCATTAAAAAAAATGTATGTAGGTATAATAACAAATCAAATTGTTTTATTTATGTTTCACGTATCAAGTAGGTGTTATTTATTTCACGTGCAAATATACTACTTTTGAAGTTATTTGTACATGATTAATATGATTGACGACTAATGATTAATAATAAACAATAAAACTATTTCGGATCACCCTAAATGGAGCGTGACGTCAAATAGATGTCATCGGCATGAAAATTACGGGTCCTGGTAATGAATTTCAATATCAACCTATAAAAACTTCAACTGCCATTTAAAAATAGTTGTGATTGGTCCATCACAGGTTTGATTGGCTTTATTCAATAAACATTGGTCAAAGACGTTGCGCCGAAATATGCGCGGTGTTAAGAAAAGCGTCATGTCCTGCCCATCTTGGCACAATTGAACTATTATTTTAGAGGGCATTTTTGAGCTGGCGTTAGACGTCCATGTTATACACCGTGATCTCTAATAACCCGAAAGATTTTAACCACGCATTTTTGATGTAAAAACAAACAAAAAATATTACATGACTTTTGTCATTTTTGGCGAAAAAAAAATTTTTTTTTTTATTTTTTTTTTCAATTGTTATTTAATTTTTTAATGTATTTTAACATCAAAAGTAAAAGTTATTCATGAAACTAGCACGTACAATGAGTGTTAAGGTTTTTTTTTCAAAAACCTCATTTTTAAAAAGTTTTATTTCTCACTTTTCGACATCTATTAATGAGGTTAGTGAGACTATTCTCCATAATGACACCAACGCCGTTAAAAAGACCTTTTGTACCGAGTTACAATTAGAAAATATGTTTTTTTTTTTAATTGGTAATAACTCAGAAACTAGGCGATATCCAGAAAAGTTTATACGACATTATAGTTTCTAAATGTGGTCAAGAACACACTGTTAAAATCTTTCGATTTATTTGAAATCACGGTGTATATGGTCAAATGTATTTTTACTGCCGTCACCACACGGCCATTTTTTAACTCATTTATATTAACTTAATACAACTGCAATTTTATCAGCACGTTGAATATCTGCACCAATTTTACGACCAGCTTTAAATGGATCAACGGTCTGATATCCTATCGGGTTTGCTTGTACACAAAACGTCACAACTGCCTTATCCATATTACCACTGTCATCCTTATTGCTACGACTTAAGGTTCATAATAAATATTTACCGTCGAATGAATACATCAACACGGTTCACTGAACATTGGTACAAGCCTTATTATCATTTGAATAAAGTCGATAATTGGTTATTGGTGTTATTAACCACACCGTATGAAACTCTGGATAATGTGTTGGAAACAATCTGACCCAATAGTATTGCCTTGAGAAAGATTATTTATATGAGAAAAGAGGGTAAAAGTAGTGTCGGTATAGACTCGAGTCGTTTGAGTCCTTCATTCTAAGACTCGACTCAGTTTCAAGGACTACTGTCACGTAGTCGTAACTCGAGTTTACAATGTTACAGAGACTCGAGTCCTTCAAGAAGACTCGCTAGATTTGTGCTTTGTAATTAAGGTTTTTCTATATAATATAGCCCAAACAAGAAGACAAAAACCACCTAGGGTTTTTATTACATTGAATTCAAATAAAGATTCAACAAAATAAGTTTCCTATTAATAAATAAAGAATTTTTTTAACGTAAAAAGTACAATATTACAATTAATTACAAAACAATTAAAAAAAATACAAAAAATTACAACTTAGAACCAACACAAATTCATCATCATCATCATCATTTCAGCCATTTATCGCCCACTGCTGAGCATAGGCCTCTCTTCTAGTACGCCACTCATCTCGGTCCTGAGCCAATCTAACCCAGAAGTGTCCCGCAAACAACACAAATTACTAAAATTAAATTTTCATTCAATATACATATACAGTTTATCACATTACAACCCCGTCTCTTGCCGTTTCCGGTGCAAAAGTACCCATAACGCTGGCAGCATTTCCACGCTGGATAGCCAGGGATACCTAGCCTTTGCTTGAGAAACGACTCAGAGCGGGGATCCTCTCCCTTTAGTCTGAGCCGGCGACCAATGTCCTGCACAAACTGTCACAGTATTTTCAGCAGTGTTATTCACTAAGGAAACCGCCTTGCTGTCAGCGCTGTGTCAGTGCTGCGGCAGCGTCGAGCCTAAAAATGGTATTCACTAATGTACTTTAAACAACACTAGTGCTCGGCGACGAATGCGGCGTGAGCTGGAACTACATTGCGTCGAAAGTTTGACGTTTAATGTATGAACTTCGTATTCTATAACGAAAAACAGCGACGAACTCGCCCACAAGCTCGCTCACAGCCATTAGGAATCGCCTAATGTCAAATCAAACAGCTAGGATTTTAGACAAGGCTGTCTCGACATCGAGCTCGTTGACGAACGCAGCGTCGAATGTGTCAATAAGAGAATAGCATAGCTGTCGTAACGAACCTGACTGCAATTAAGGTATTTTAATGTAACGCTAATTGGGTGTACATAATAGTAAAACTGCTCGTAAATGATGTTTTTAACTGACTTCTAAAGGTGCGTTTAAACTAAAAGTGTATTCGCTCTTCTAGCGCCTGTTCTACGAAATCAACCAATCACGTTTTGTGTACCGATCGAGCTTCGTAGAGTGGGAGATTAGAACAGCGAATGCTCTTTTAGTTTGAACGCACCTTAAAAAGGAAAAGATTCTCAGTTAGATTTTTTTGTGTGTAGTACTCGATGTCGCCAATAATCGTGTTCCGATTTTCATAGTAGATTTTTTTCTCTCTCTTGATAATGTCAGACGATTCGAAAATGCTTATTAATAAGCTTACTTGAATAAAGAATAGTTTGAATTTGACTTTGACATAATATACACGATGATTCTTAATCCGTGATCAGGAGTAGAAAAACATAAAAATTTAGCCAAAATTAAACTTATTTGGCGAGGTCTCAAGTTATTTCTTCACTGTTTAATTAATTAAAAGTGGAAACCTAATTAAAACAAATTACCACTTAATATATGGTCATCCTACAGTATAAAGTTTAACTACGAAACGTCAAGTGCCATCAGTATGGCGGAAACGGGAATTTGACGGATCTTATGTCAATAAAGACTTCTATCATCTACTCATTATCTTATCTGTGCAACACTGATAACGACGAACATAATTGATAGGAGATTATGTTAACGTGCATTACCTAAACTTGGCAAAATCTTGAGCAAGTAAAGGAATTTGTTTTCATACAGTACAATTTAATAATTAAATAAAAACAATAAAACTGCATACCTGACCAACTAAAACAAAAAACATTATTTTAAACATAATTTAACAAGTGTTCAAAATGTCCACGGTTTTATTGATACTGATCCGCTTGATTGTTCCTGTGATTGGATTGATTCACTCAAAATCTCCTTCAGCAAAGAATCTTAAGATTTGTTGATCCAGATCGTCAGGATGATGACAGGGTCGTCCGGGTTCTCGAGCATGTTGTGTTATGGCACTGTAAACTGTCCGAAGTCGCGAAGATTTTTGGTGCATGCGATTTATTAAATTGTGTCCGGGGATCGGAATGTTTGGATGAAGTTCGTGAAATAACCTGTTGTTGGGTTCGCCTTGTGCTATTCGTTTGTATTGACAAACGTACAGTATCGTAACGTTCTATGATTGAGTACGGATGTGGTGGAGGCATGATTTTTGGTGAATAATTATTATTTTCTCATTCAATATCCGTGACTATGACTTTGTTTATTATGCGTATGACAAAAGTGATTGACAATGTCATGGGCAAGGTTTACTCATAAATTGATAATTGCTAATAACTTTGTAAAGAGATTACAATACAACCTCATTAAAACCGATATGGTAGTAGAGTGACAAGGATTTTGGGATAAAATTTAATTAAAAAAAAAAACGGCAAAGTGCGAGTCGGACTCGCGCGCGAAGGGTTCCGTACCATTATCAATTTATTATTAAAAAAATACAGTTAAATCAACCTACCTCAAAAACTATAGGAGATAATTTAATCAAACCAAAAATCGTTGATAGAGTTTATTAATATGCATAACATATATTTTTTTTAGAATTTTATATCACGTAGTTTAAAAAATAGAGGGGGGGGGGGACACATTTTCAGACTTTGAGAGCTGATATCTCGAAAACGATTTGCTTAAATAAAAATGAGATTTATAAACCTTCATATCATTTTCAAAGACCTTTCTATTAATACCCCACACGCTTATATACAACTAAAAAAAAATTTTTATCCCTCAGTTACATGTATGGAGGGCCCCCACCCCAATGGTTTTTTTTACAATTTAGTATCATAATCCTGTAGCGGTTCATACAACACATATCCTTACCAAATTTCGTTACTGTAGCATTTATAGTTTCCGAAAAAATCGGCTGTGACAGACGGACAGACGGACAGACGGACAGACGGACATGACGAATCTATAAGGGTTCCGTTTTTGCCATTTTGGCTACGGAACCCTAATTAAAAGATTATTAAAAAATAAATAAATTTGTTTTCACGTAATTACTACTTTAACGTAATCCCCATCAATTACTGAGTTAGAAAAAATGATTCCTGATCACGGATTAAGAATCATCGTGTATATTTTTTGAATTAACGGGTATAGTAAGTTGATCCCATTGGTACCAAGTTGGGGCCTAATGCCACCTTTTTGCTGCCAAAGATTCATAGACAGAAGTCTTCTTCGTAACAAAAAAATGACAAATGTATTTGCAATCGATTCAGACAACGACTTTTTTTTGTTTTTTTTTTTTTTTAAACCTGGGGCCTATTACATAACAAATTACAATCAATAATACAAACGGAAGTCTCTTTCTAGTAAGAGACATGGAAAAGAGACTTTCGCTCGTAACAATAATGGACGTAATTATGCAAAACGGAACCCACATACTTTTTTTATTCTAATTAACACCTAAAATCAAAATAAACAAGTCAAGGTTCAAAGTCACCCAAAGGGCAATGGAGAGGGCTATGCTAGGAGTCTCTCTGCGTGATCGGATTAAAAATAAGACCATCCGCAGCAGAACCAAAGTAACCGAAATAGCTCTCCGAATCGCTAAACTGAAGTGGCAGTGGGCGGGGCACATTGCGCGTAGAACCGATGGCCGTTGGGGCGGGAAGGTTCTTGAGTGGCGGCCACGTACCGGAAGGCGTAGCGCGGGTAGGCCCCCCACAAGGTGGACCGATGACCTGGTGAAGGTCGCAGGAGTCCGCTGGATGCGGGTGGCGCAGGACCGGTCATTGTGGCAATCTTTGGGGGAGGCCTATGTTCAGCAGTGGACGTCTTTCGGCTGATATGATGATGATTATGATGATGAGGCTCCTGCTCACAAATTCGCTCGAGCGCAGGTAACTTTAGCAGCAACGGATAAATGATAGCCTCTCAAACATGGCTTTAATTACGTCAGAATTCTAGTTAACATCTGAATAGGCTAGATCTAAGTCAGAGCTATGATCACAGGGCTTCTGAATTGGTACTTAACCAGTTCAGTGAATGGAGAAATCGGATTAAACAATTCTACAGTAAATTGGATATCGCTTTGGCATAGACCGAATTCACACCGAATCGTATTAGGGTTTTTAAACATTTCCGATTATTCGGGTTCCATAGCAAATAACCCTTATAATTTCGCAATAAGTGGTGTACCGATAAAAAACTGCCAAATTTAAATGAAATAATCGGACCGATATAGTTAGGTAGCTATTGTCAGCCTCCGTAGCCTAGTTGGTAGCGACCCTGCCTACGAAGCTGGAGGTTCCGGGTTCGAATCCCGGCGAGGGCATTCTTTGTGTATTTATTTATCACAAATGTTTGTTCCTTGGTCATGGCTGTCTATGTATTTAAGTATCTATATGTATCTATCTATTATATATATCGTCGCCTGGTACCCACATCACAAGCCTTAATTGAGCTTACCGTGGGACTAGGTCGATTTGTGTAAGATGTCCCAAGATATTTATTTATTATTTATTATTAAAAATTTCATGCTTTGGAAATTAACCAGGAAGTCTTAACTTAGCTGACTGTAGTACTTTTGTGTCACTACTGCATTTCAGGTACGTAACTCACAGTACAGCTTCTTCGAAACCTCTTCCAAACTATCTTTTCCAAACATTTTTTTTCTTTTTTTGTATGCAGTTTTCTAAATTATGGGACTGTTGTCAATATTTGGCTATTCTTGCCGTGTTCCTTAAGATATCCTTGACTTATGCATACTATCTTTCTTACTTTTTGGCACTGATTTCGCTTCATAAAACTATGCCAAAGAGACTAAGATTTGAGAAGGATTAAATAATTGATTAAAGACCTATAAAAATTTCACATAATATGTGACATAATTCCTTTCACAGAGTATTACTGCGCCCAAGGCAGGGGTATATTAAAAAAACATGGAGATCAACCAGAAATATAGGTCACTTCTGCAGAACACGAAATCGTGCAGTGGGGAATAAAAAAAAAGGGCTTGGAAAAATAGATTTCGAAGGGGTTCTGGAGAACTTGTATTGTGAATACTGAAATTGCAGTAGCAACAAAAAAGGACCAAAGTTAGCTAATTTAAGACCTCCTAGTAAATTACAAAAGCCGGAAATTACAGCTTTTTAACTATATTTACCCGATTTTTTCATTTGAATTTGCCAGTTTTTATCGGTACACCCCTTATCCGTCTGTCCGTCTGTCTGTTGCTGCATAGCTCGATGGCTCATAATACTAGAAATCTGCAATTTGGTACAGGTTTAAGTATTCATCACGCCGAAAGTTGTAGAAAGGTCATTGTGGCAATCTTTGGGGGAGGCCTATGTTCAGCAGTGGACGTCTTTCGGCTGATATGATGATGATGATACCATTTAATCATGCCAACAAAGTGGTATCAATAAAAACTAGAAATTTATTTTGTTTTGGGTACCTCTGCTACTCGTAAAGTGGGGATGATTTTTTATTTTACTGTAATTTTATAGTGTGGGGTATCATTAAAAAGGTCTCTTATATAAAATAAGGGTCTAGAAAGCTCTTGGCCGGTTTTTTAAACCCTTTAACGGGCAAGACTTGTAAAAATCGTGTGTTCAAGCCTCAACGCCATTATACATACGAAAAAGTCTGTACAAGAAAAAAATACAAAAAGATAGTGCTATTTATATATATATAAAAGATAGTGCGACCACCCGCCTGTGAGACCGGTGAAAAAAATGAAAATGAAAAATGATTTATTCATTAACTTATAGTGCTAGTTTACAATACACTGGTAACCCATTTTTAGGTAAATAATTACCTGTGCTAAGGGCCACCGGTGCCCTGTAAAGGGTTAAAGTAGCAAGGAATTCGAAGCCATCGGGTTAGCACATCTTCTTTGACAGCAACACGCAGCTCCCGGTCTCTTTTCGATTGTATTGCTTAAAAAGAGACGTGTAGTTGTGAGTTCCTGTCAAACACGAGGTGTTAGCCCCCATATACTAATTTAGTTTTTCTGTGTAGTTGCCGATTTCTAAGAATGAATACGAGACAGTTTAGAAATGAGCCTTTTATATATGACGTTAAGACTATCGAAAAAATTGTGAATCTTAACCCTCATATTAGTAAGGATTAATTTATAACTGTCAAAAGTTCATTCTTAGAAATTGGCAATACATAATGAGGGTTTTCTGAAATGACGTTCACGGGCGGCAGCACTGAGGCGTCAGGTCCAGAAACTTGTCCAAATTCTCAGAGTGCCTATAGTTTCGTCTTTAAATGTTTTGTATGAATTAATAAAATTATATAAAAAAATAAAAATGCCTTCTAGTTAGTTTTTCTTTGGAGCTAGATAATTGTCTTTCTTAGCGGGACCTTACGGCTAAGTGGCGCTAACTAGTGGCATACGTTTTCGAGAAAACCCTCATAATTGGGACCGTTCGCGATGACAGCGCCACATTTCCGTGGCAACAATAGGTACATTTTGTCATAACTGTCAAAGGAGAAATGCGTAAACAACGCAATAGTTTTTTAATTTAATCTCATAAGATTTTACTAAATTATTTAGATAATTCTGGACGATAGCCATGTTGGTAATAACACTGGGTCTCAATTCTTTTTATATCTTATTTAGTGTTCCGAAAAAGGGTGACGCATTGGTGATTTTTGTATGAGATGATGTTTTGTTTTCAATTTCAGATGTATGGATTAAAATTTAGCATGTACAAAAGAAATACAAGTGCACCGATTTTTTTTTAGTATACTGAGTCAAAACAGCAACTAATACCGTGACAGAGTGGTATGAAACAAGACAACGAAATGAATTTTGACCCCACTAATAACATGTATTACATATCAAAGTATTATTTAATCAAACGGGTACGTACATAACCCCGAAAAGGTCCTATTAACACCATCGGGGTTTGAAGATGGGTTCTTGGAGAAATCGGTTTAAGTCGGGTTTTAATTGTTTTTAAATTGGTTATTATTGCTAGTGGCTTCGGTGTAACAGGCGCCACAGTCCACTAATTCTGAACTTCTGCGGACCAATTCGAAATATACGGATCCATTTTGGAACGGAACTTGACGCCTCTTAGAACTATGTACTGCGTCAAAATGTTGGTATGGACCAATTAAGGGGAAATAGGAGATAACCTAACCTAAGGGTGCATTCAGACCAAACGAGCATTCGCTATTCTATCCCCCACTCTACGAAATCAACGTATCATGTTTTGTGTAACGATAAAATTTCGTAGAGTAGGGGGTTAGAATAGCGAATGCTCGTTTGGTCTGAATGCACCTTAATCTAAATCGCGGTGCGTCGGGTCCGTAGAATAACTATCAAAAACTGACACAAAATCGGTCATTTTCATATGTTGAAAAAGAAAATCGCATAAATGTTGGCGTGGACTGCAAGTCACAGGAATGAACTGAAATGTATTCTCAGAGTGTTTTGAGGTAAGGGTCATTTGCAGTAAAAGTGTACCTTTTAATTTTTATATGCGATCATGGACTGTAATACACCATTTTACTCGGCATCGTGCGTACTTTTCAGTTAAGAAACAAAAAGAGTATGTCTTTAATGTCATGGATATAAGTATGTAAATTGAGATTACTCAGTTTAGTTACTCCCATACTAAATGTATGAAACGAAATGTGACGAAACTGATATAGAAAATCTCAAATTCGTTACAGATTTTTTCATACTTTTAGTATGGGAGTGGAGTAACTAAAGTGAGAAATCTCAATATAGGAAAATCGCATAACGTCGTTGAGATTGCCAATTCCGTTATGTGTAAATTTCAAATTTGACAAAAGAAGACTGTAAACATATGTCATTTGGATTGATTTTTCAGTTCCTGAAATCGTGCACATAACGGAATTGGCAATCTCAACGACGATAAATGTTGGCATGGGTTGCAGTCACAGGAACGAACTGAAATTTATTTTCAGAGTGTTTTGAGGTAAAAGAAACCGATTTAGGTGGGTAGGCTTTGTTAATTTATGAAAGTTGTAAGATAAGGGAAAACTTATACCGGTGTAGCCTAAAAATAAGTTGTCCATTTCTTACCGACTTTCGTTATAAAGGGACAGCTGCAACTTTGCCTGATAATAATAGTGATAATACATGACGTAAAATTGGCGAAAATAGGGTCGCGTAGTCCGTCGTGTTTCCTCTTATAGTTGAATTATCGAGAAGATGGAATTGCATATGTAGTGGTATCGCGTATTTACAATGTATTGTGTATGTTTTATCGACTCATGTATTGGCATTATTCGACTAATAGTAAACCTAATTGTCATCACTTTAAAAGTGTTGCTTTAGTAACACCACTACAAATGCAATTCCATCTTCTCGATAATTCAACTATACAATAAAATCAATATCAATTGATAATAAAATTTATATCATGAATGATTGGCGTAAAGTTGCATTCATGTCAGAAAGTTTTCTTTTTTTATTATAATTCAGCCTTAATTACATATAGGGCTTCCAATTCGAATATTCGGCTTGTTTTAGTATTCGAATAAGTCAGTGCGGCTGTCCGGCATATTTTACTTTGAGGGAAAGTCCGTCATATGCATCTTATACTGCTCAATTAAGGTCGGAAATCAGTTGGTAGACGGACTTTCCTGATAGGCGCTCTTACCCGCATTGACCTAATATGGTATGAGGTGTTTGAATATTCGAATATCATTTTTATTTAAAAAAAATTAGACGCTTTACAGCAACACTTACAAAGTTTAAATATTTTGTTTGTATCAATTACATTACATGATTGTATTAAGGTGCGTTCAAACCAAAAGAGCATTCGCTGTTCTATCGCCCGTTCTACGAAATCAACCAATCACGTTTTGTGTAACGATCGAATTTCGTAGAGTGGAGGGTTAGAATAGCGAATGTTCTTTTGGTTTGAACACACCTTTAGAAAGCGATTTATGGACTTTTTACGAAAAAAAATTTGGTATTAAACTAGTAAGACAAGTTTTCCCGAGCTGGCTTAGCACATGATTAGTGCGACAGTATGTCGCCGCGAGATAGATCTCCCGTCCTTCACTAGCTATATTAACAGAAGAGGGACGGATTAGAATACCTGACACTTATTAATATTTGGAAGGCCTAATGACAAGTGAACGACGGGTAAATTTAAACTTTTTATGTCATTATTAAAACTACTCGAATATTCGAGTATCACAATATAAAAAAGGAATATCAGAATATCAGAATACCTGAAACTCTCGAATATTTGGAAGCCCTAATGACAACTGAATGGCACGTATTGAACGAGTGACGCAGTGATGCACCCGTTCAATTCATTTCATTCGGCGAAAACAAATTAAATGCGAGTGATTTTCCAATTACCACAAGCGTTATTCTGAATGCTATAGGTATTTTCATGCGTGTTGAGGTGAATGATTACCTGCGACCATATATAACATGGACGTCTAACGCCAGCTCAAAAATGCCCCCAATAACAATTGTTCAATTGTGCCGGGATGGGCAGAACATAGCGCTTTTCTTAACACCGCGCATATTTCGGCACAATATCTTTGACAAATGTTTATAGAATATAGCCAATCAAAACTTTGATGGACCAATGACATCTATTTTAAATGGCGGTTTAAGTTTTTATAGGTTAACATTGAAATTCATTACCGTGATGCATTGAAGAGGGGGTGACACTTGTCAACTAAAATTCAGGACCATTTTTGAAATGCTATTTAGTTTGGCGCGGGGAACAAAATAAAACATGTAAATGTTTTATTTTGTTCGTAGATGATTACACTCACATCTAAATAAAGTACTAATTGCAAAAAACTCCAGTGAATGAATGAATGACTTTATGTAACTGGTGTGAAGATATTGAAGCAAATCTCTTAAACAGACTTACGGCCAGTTGCAATAAGATTTGCTATCAGTGCGAAAAAAACTCTAATTTCAAATTCCCCTTGTGGTAACATGTCAAGTTTTTGTGTTGCGTCACAATTCTCGTGTACCCATAACAAGTATTATTTACGTGTTTTTCAGTTATTAAATATTCTTTAAAAAATTGCTAATGCCTTTGTCGCTTCAACTTAGAATCAGCAGCACCTACAAGACAAACAAATTATCTCGGGACATATTAAGGTGCATTCAGACCAAACAAGCATTCGCTATTCTATCCCCCACTATACGAAATCAACGAATCACGTTTTGTGTAACGATAATTTTGAGGAGTAGAGGGTTAGGATAGCGAATGCTCGTTTGGTCTGAATGCTCCCTTATACAAAATTACAAATCGACCTAGTCCCACGCTAGAAGCTCAATTAAGGGTGGATAGGTACGAAGCCACCTGTATATATAATACATAGATACTATACAGTCGAAGACAAAATAAGGGGTATACAAAAACGTTCAAAAATATGTCCCAGTGCACTCTAATTCTGTTTAATAAGAACGTCGTAACATAACGGACGTCGTAACGGATTCTTTCGATACTTATTTTTGCACTTGACTGTACAAGGCCAAATTAAGCGTATTCAAAAATATAGTTGAAGAAATCTGTTTAAATCATACATTTCGAGATTTTCGGTAACATTGAAGCGGTATTATAATTTTTTCGTAAAATTCGAAAATAGTACGAACCATTTGGTAAAAAGCTGTTTTTTTTCGGAAATTCTTAAAGCAAAAAACCGTTGGTACGTGCGCCTGATGAATTAAATGATATGTGAGTCGGCCACAGCAATTTTATCGATAAAATTAACGAAGGCGTATTTAAGTAATTACTGTATTATCATAAAAATAACGCTGATTTGACCGGATACGAAACCAAGCGTTGGCATATATATAAGCATTTATGGCAATTATGTTTTTTTTACATACATTACATTATGATCTAGTACCAAGGTGTTTTCCAAACAAAATTCCGAAAACTTGATTCTTCCAGATCTGGAGGTGTTTGGCGTCATTCGAATGAAAATCACGAGCTGATTCCATCTGAATATTCTAGTAAGGTAGGGGAGACCAGGTATAAAAGTAACGCGGGATAAACGTAACAAATTCATTTAAAATTTTTCTACGACATCTATCCGAACGTCCTGCAGGGCATTAGATGCCATTTCGATTCCCCCCTAACCTCAGTTACTCCCACGGTGCTGTGACGGCAGGTTTTGCGTGTAGTGCTATGGTCCCAGAAAAATGCGTCAAAAGTAAGTTTTTAACGATTTTTTCAATCTTAGCTACATTTTTCATGGTAAACGCTATAGCTTGCGTTTTGCATGGGTGTTGTAAAGTCACTAATCATTTACAGTTTGAGCGTTGCAAATCAATATTTTAATAATGCTTTTTATGTTTTTTCGCTACGTGTTTGTGGGATTCTGGAAATTCGATACCCAGGGATGATTGAAACAACTTGTTACTTTCATCCCGATTTCCAAATTGGAGGCTCATTGGTACACCTATGTGCTAGCGTTTATTAAATAACTCATATACTTAGTGCCTTTTTGTTGCAGAATGTCTAATATACACAAAATAACAACAGACAGAAGTCCACCAAAATAGAAATTATAGCTTTAGCTGCAGTTGAGGTGATCCTTTTTTTAAATGCCCTACAGGGACGCAGCAAAGACGTACCAACTGGATCACATCACTTTATATAGACATGTAAAGTAAAGTAAAGCTTTGCTTGAAAGTTCAGCGGCACTACCCAAGGCGGGATTTGTTTCTGGAAACAAATATTCACTGTCAATAAGGAGTAAAACACATTTTTTTATCATATTAGGTACATTGTATGATTAGCTTAGTAGGTAGTATAGTCAGTAATAAGGACAATGCAGGAAGCATTTAATTACTTGGATTACACCTAAGCATGTGTTTATATATCACTTAGAATAAGACAGAAAGTTGATTGCTCTCACGTCACTCATATATCCTATAGGTATAAATTTATGTCGTCTCATATAATACCTAATGTTAATTACATTCATTGTTAATTGTTAATGTTCGTCTTTGAGATAGTGATATTGTAAGACTGTTGATTACTTAAAAATACTAATTACACATAATTATATTGATTATTTTATAGTTATTTACTTTGTTTCTATTATCCCTATGCACTGTTACAACCAGCCCTGGGGGTAGGGATAATTGCAACAAATTCCATCCTTCACTGTGAGCCATTTTTCTGTAAAACTATTCGATGTATGAAGTTTATTTTGGTACCAATAGATACATGAAATATGTGTCTATTGTACATAAAGATGCAAAGTTTGACAACTGTTACCAAAAAAATATAAAAAATCAAAAACTAAAAATTGTTACGTTCATACCTGGTCTCCCCTATCTTTATGTAATTTGGAAACACCCTGTATACAACTATACAACGCCCCATGAAAAAAAATAACGTCGGATTTCTAGCTATACAGGGCGCTCCAAAGTTATGGGACATGAAGGAGAAGTACCTTAAATTCTGCATTCAAAGTTTTTCAACAAATTACTTTGCTTCACCTGGAAATCGAACCAACCTCATTTTTTTTTCGAATTTTGAACAATTTTTTTTTGGTTATTCTTTTAGATTTAGATACTATGTTCCTTAAGATTTTTTTTTTATTTTTTATCCGTTCTTTCGAATGACTTCATAAAATCATGAAAAATAAATGTTACGTATTAAAGTAGGTTAGGTAGGTTCGATGCCTAGAAAAAGCAATTTTTTTTTTAATTTTATTGAATGCAGTATAATTTATTTTAAAAATAAAATAAGTCTTCTTTCATTAAAATATCCTATCTACGATATTTAAGGTACTTCCCCTTCATGTCCCATAACTTTAGGACACCCTGTACAAACAGCAACACTCCTAACTGACCATTAAAGACAGAGCAGAGAGAAAATGAAAGAGATAAATATATTTATATTATGTCAACTTCAAATTAAATAATACACGGGAATGTTGATTGACGCAACTTGGTCGAATAATACAAATCGGGTTCCGAAATCTTATGAGACTGGTATCACGACTTCTGCCGAACTCTGCTGACCAATGGAGCGGGCCTTGCTACGGTTAACCAATGATCGCTCGCAGTTTCTTCAGAAGGTGACATTGCCATGGTTACGTAATAACAAAAACGTTTAACCAATGATTGATGATTGATTTTCCGGAAGCTGACGTTACTATAGTTACGTTATACCTATATAACATCCGCTTTAGTCCTGGAGACGTCAATCTAACTTCAGAGCCGGTAATTTGACTGCTAAGCTGCTATGTAGAAATTTTCGTTCATTTTCCTTTCAACGGCTGTCACTGTCAGATATTTTTTTTAAGTTAGAATTTCAGCCAGAAACTAACAAGTCTCTATTAAACATTTGTATGGCTACTGACAGATTAAAGGTCGACTGTCCTATAAAGGTAGACTGTCCAACGTCTATCTACCCTATTGCCACAAAGGTTACATAAGTATTCAACTAACGTCAACTAAGAGATGTGACGAATGATAATAAAGACAGCAATAGCATTTGTCTCTGTCAATGGAAAAAATAATTTAAAATTGCCCGATAACATGGCTATTTGTAAAAATATCTTGACTTGAAAAAATACCTCGCCTATTAATGTTAGATAAATCATGGCAAGCCGTGTGGTGACGGCAATAAGAATACAATTTGTCACCACCCCAACTCCTCCTGCGGGTGTCGTAAGAGTCGACTAAGGGATTGAAGTGTCACTGACCATTATTTGATCACAGTGGACACATTACTGCGATCGCCAATCCGCTTGCCCAGCGTGGCGATTATGGGCATTTACCTTCTAATGCGTCTATACGCGTAGTTAATAGGAGAGGCCTACGTCCAGCAGTGGACTATCATAGGCTGATGATGATGATGATGATGAAATCATGGCATCCGATTTGAAGAAAACATACTTTTTTATATGGTTTTTATTTTTTGTTACATAAATGAAATTGTTGACCTCGTAAAAACATTAATAAATTACTAAACGGTTTTAGACAAATCTATGAAGAACTGTCGTTATCCAGTTTCCACTAGGAACAACGACATCTAGCGTCTAATAATGGCCGATAGCTAATTCTTAATTTTCGTAGACGAAGGAATCTTTATTATTATGTCAACTAGTTTTCAAATACTGAAATTTTGACGCAACAAAGATGACATATCATCGGGGACCATCGGAAATGTTGCGATCGTGCCTACTAACGAAAAATACCGAAGCCATAATATTACACGACCAAATTGCATCCTTTGCCAAGTGGCTCAACATTCCTATGTAACTGACATGTGATTCTCTTTCATGCAATATTTTAAATTTCTGAAGTGTATACCTAGCTGTGTTGCTGTTTGTACATGTATGAAGTTAAAAATGTCGTGCCGGATTCCGGTAAGAGAATGTTTTTTGTCTTATTTGACCAAAACTAATATAACATTTCTTGCTTCTTTTAGACTCAGGAATATGCAATATATTTTTTTTTCCTTTCCTCATGGCAACTTGTATGCACAAATATTTATAATGCTGAGCGCACTATCATGTAAATCTAATTTAAATTCTCAGACAGCGAATTTTTTATCTAAAAGAAATACGCTTAAATGAAATTCTGCTTTATTGTTTTAATATTCCGTTGTTATGATAATCACGCATTACAGGTCTATGCTTCCAACTTCATCAGAATATGTGGAGAAATGTAGACCAGGATCCGACGAAGAGTTTAAGTCAAAGTCAAGTCAAACTATTCTTTATTCAAGTAAGCTTATTAATTAAGGGATGAAAGTATAAGTCTTAATGAACTGATATTAGCATATTTAGTAAAAGTATTTAAAAAAAAATCATAAAAATTAATTCGGCACGCAATGTATCAGTAATAACTAATAAATTAAACCTAACAATTGACATTATGATTTCATTGAAATCTCGCTCTTAGTGACATCCTGACAATTACAATTAATTACCTATTTACATCCTACATGTCGGTGACACTTTTCGATGACAAGTCCGTCAAAAATCATGACCCTTGTTCATGAGAAAAGGACTTAACAGCCCAGGGTGCCTAGCCAAGTTGCCAATCGCTATCGCTCAGTAGCGAATTTTAGTTTTCCGTCTTTGTCATTCTTTCTTATAAGTGCGACAGAGACGATTGAGCTCTAGGTAATTTTGTGTTAACTAAGAAGGCGGAATCAGATAATCGTTTTGTTTATGTACCGATTGAAAACTTCACATTGATTGAGTTGAAGTGTCAAGATAACATCAAGTTTGTTTATCAACAGACTTTCCTAATAAATTTAATGAAAATGTTTGAACTAGGTAATGTGATTTCTAAGAAGTGATAATGTATGTGTAGTGTTTTTTGATATCAGTCTAGTTCAGTGAATAATACGATTCAAAATGTGCTGTGGCTAAGACAGTAAGACACAGAAAGAATTGTTGATGTTTTGTTGAGCTAGTGTAGTGAAAATCTCGCATGTTTTAAATTGTAGTGTTTTCTAGTAATGGATAATTCAGTAAATAAGTTAACGTCGGCAACAGTTCACAGTTACTTTAATGATTTGATCGAATTAAAATGGAAACGAAACTAGCTTTTCCTCTCAGAAACGTCAAATAAATGATTGCATTACATTGCTGCTCGAGATTTTTTTTTAAATTAATTACTCTTAAATAATAAAGGCAATCGTTATATTTTTTTAATAAAATGGTTGACAACACTTTAATCTATCGCTACTTAAAAGCAATGTCGCTATGAAAGACACACACTGTATATATTTTAGACATCGGCATAGTCGTCTTGCCCTCCGGCATAGGCCTCCTCTAAAGATTTCCACTATTTCCTGTCCACAGCGGTTCTTCTCCAAATATGTCCACCTATTATTTTTAAATCATCCTCCCAGCGGCGTAGTTGTCCTCCTCTTTTCCTCTTTTAAGCTTATTAATAAGCATTTTGGAATCGTCTGAAACTATCAAGACCTACCGCGAACCTCGAAAGTATTGCATCCCTGTCACTCTGACACACCAATTCATAAGTGTGAGAGAGGCAACACTTCGTTCATGGTTCAATGTAGGCGCTCAGACCCGAGTTAAAAGCCGTATTCGGGTCCGTAACAGAATTTCAAAAATGTTCAACGACTAGAGTTAAAACGCGACCGGCTCTCGTGCCGAGAGGCATGTAACGGCTAAAGTTGCCAGCATAAAGGCTGACGTAGCTCACGGATACCAGGCGAGCTGTACCGTGTACCAGGCCTTTGTTGCGGGGAAGGTGCGTTGGGCTAAATCCAAGGCAGGTAAAATATTAATTTATTAATACCTATTTGGCAGATTTTTATTTTGGTTGACCTGTGTCACGACCATGTTCGAAAGTTAAGGGTTTCCAGGATGTTTTGTGAAGTAGCCCCTACGTCGATCTTTCTGTTGATATATGTTTGTATCATCATCATCAGCTTGGCTCTTGTCGGTGGAGTAATTTCCATTCTATTCTATTCTCTGCCTTTTCCTTCAGCTCTCTATACGTTTCAATTTCTAGTTTCCTTCAATTGCTCCATGTACAGGCTCTCCGTGGTCTTCCTCTTTTTATTTTTACTTTTATCTTTCTTTGAAGTGATGAAGTCATCGTGACGAAGTAAATTACCTATCATTTTTCCTCTTCTGTATTCCTCTTCTGTGTGTATAAAAATATAGAAAAGTCTAGGTAACGCTAACTTTCTGTACATGGCTGTGACAGCTAACAAATCTAAATGAGAAATACCCATTTTCTCGAGAAGTTGTCAGGATCAGGACGTCTAGAATATTTTTTTTTTAATCCACTGGGTGTTGGGGGTCTGAGGTGAAGGTTTTTCTCGGGCAACTGAGGAGGCGTTTGCGAGATAGTGGGCTCGATCCTCGCTCCGGGGCTTTCCTTTAGCAGAGGCTGTCCATTGCAGTTCAATGCGGTAACGCGGCGAGCGTGATGGGCTCCGTCGTATGTGGGAACCCGCGGAGCGAACTTCATTGATGTCATTGGTTAGGTATATGTTTAGTTTAGTATTATTTATTAACTATGTATTAATATTAATGTTGTATCGTGTTGTTTAAATGATTAATATGTTTTACTTGATTATATTCGATGTTTTTTTCGCGAAAAATAAATATTTTTGTATAGGATGAGACGCGTGGTGTAAAACGCGGCAGTTAAAATTTATTTGTCACCACCCCAACTTTTTCCGCGGGGGTCCTAAGAGTCGACTGAGGGATTGAAGTGTCACGGACTATTCTTTGATAGAATATTGATGATGGGCAGCAGCGTCATCATAGTGAATACATTACTGCGATCGCAAATCCGCTTGGCAGCGTGGCGATTATAGTAATTTACCTACTAATGAGTTTATACGCTTAGTTGATAGGAGAGGCCTGCGTCCAGCAGTGGACTGAGATACGCTGATGATGTGGGGTAGATCGGCCAAATAGAAACAAGTCTACATAGAAAATTTAATGATAAATTCAAGAAAAAATGTGTCATTATTTTTATCAGAATGCAACAGGGATTTTTGTGTCATTCTAGATAGGTAATATACATATGTCTTTAAATTAATTTCCTGTAAATCATAAAAAAACTTTAGCTAGCGGCATATTATGCTGAGTGGCATCCATTTTGGTGTTGTTTTTAGTTTAAGATATATTTTAATTTAAGTTTACCCTTTTACACCAAATAAATGAATTCTATTCTTCTATTCTATACTAAAAAAATTGCTAGCCGCTAACAATGTAAAGTTACTGAAATATTTTTATTATTCGTTTTCTGTACCGATTTTAAGCATTTCTTAAAAGTTTTGACTATTATCAGTATGGGTGCCTACTATGTGGGTCTTATTTCGCATGATGAAGGACATAATATATACAATGCAATATTAATAATAAACAAACAATATTGTATCTGTAGTAATAGTAACTACATATTGTCCATTAATCACGTCATATGATTTTCACCTATTTTAGACCCATCCGCCCCCCATAGTGATACTTGGTGATATTTTCAAAACCCTCCTACCCAGTATGACGTGTAATTTAATGCAAACTTAAGTAGTCCGTTTAATAACACTTCAATTTACTCTTTTTATGAGTACACGTGATGGGAAAAAATTATTAAGAAATCCTCACACGTACTGAAGTTATCCCATTGTACCTACCTATCTTTCACGTAGCTGAATATTACTGAATAGCTTAATTTTTTGCCTCATTTTGGAGGTATGACGGGAAATTGGAATACCTTAGGAAAATGCATGTATTTATATTAAGTGCATTGTTTTCATATTAACGTTCGCAATATTAAACAATGGAATGAAATCATAGCGTAAAAACCGCGGTTTAACACGCTTTTTAACCGAAATCAAAAAAGGAGGAGGTTCACAATTCGAATTTTGCCAGTCATGTTAGACACTTCTAAGGCGTGTTATGTATATCTTTATTTCATAAAACAAGTTGATATCACACATTCATACCTATTTCAAACATATGAACCATCAGCATATGGCAAGAGTGGTTTTCAAAGCTTATTTTAGAATATCACTTAATGGAAAAAATGCAATTATTAATGTGAAAAAAACTTTGTTACATAATGCACTGGTGAAAACAAAAAATATATCTAAGTTACTCTTTAGATAATAAAAAAAGAGACCAACTAAGCTCTATGACCAAAAACGCCAATTTCATAATGACCATACCTCGATATTTTTCTAGCAAGAACGAGAGATTGACAAAATCAAACATCGACATAACTGCTATCGATGAGTACATCTTGTTCACATAAAAATGCTAACTCCGCAAAAACAGGTAACCAAGAAATACAGGACCCATCTAGGCTTTGTTCTAAATATATTTCATATTAATCATTTCCTATGGCTTTAGAGTATATTTTATGAATCTTTGCAATTTTGATTTTGGTACCCCAAATACAAGATATGAAAAAAATTATGTAACATTTTGAGTATGATTTGCATTCGTGTAATTTATCTCTAAGTTACGGCAATTTTTTTATTTATAAAATTTATTTTTATCGACAGCAATAATACTTTATCGATAACAGTTATGTCGATGTCTAATTTTGTCACTCTCGTTCCTGCTAGAAAAATATCGAGGTATACTAATGACCCAATATGTGAAAAAAGAGCCGTGAACTTTTGTATGGAGAGAATCGGATCCTGCGACCATATACAAGTTCCTGTATAACATGGACGTCTAACGCCAGCTCAAAAATGCCCCCAAAAACAATTGTTCAATTGTGCCAAAATGGACAGGACATAGCGCTTTTCTTAACACCGCGCATATTTCGGCGCAACATCTTTGACAAATGTTTACAGAATATAGCCAATCGAAACTTTGACGGACCAATCACAACAATTTTTAAATGGCGGTTTAAGTTTTTATAGGTTGATATTGAAATTCATTACCGTGATGCATTGAAGAGGGGGTTCAGGACCGTTTTTGAAAGGCTATTTAGTATGGCGTGCGGCTTCCATGTTTTATTTGTTCGTAGATCGGATCCCTTTGACAGCTCTATATCGATCCTCGCTGGCGGGGCACTGCATAAGACTCGCTTGCTTCCGGGCCGTTCGCAGTGAAAGCAAAACGGCGCGTGCGCAAGGTATGCGAATACGGGTTATTCCCACCTGTTACCACCAACTTGACACCAGTGGTAACAACTGGGATTTTTTTTTCCCACCTGATACCACTGGGAACAACTGGGAATTAAAATTCCCAACTGTTACCACCAAACTAATTATTTTAGTAACTAACCAAATATTTTAGTGGTAACTAGTGGGAAAAAAAAATCACAGTAGTTACCACCAAGTACTCTGGTGGTAACAGGTGGGAAAAAAATTCCCAGTTGTTACCACTGGTGTCAAGTTGGTGGTAACAGGTGGGAATAACCTGCGAATACAGTGTGTGAATCTAATACGGGCGATAGAGTAACCCTTCGTTGAATTGAAACTCGTGAGAAATAATAACTATCCGGGTCAAACGCAAACCCGTGTTCGGAGTGTTTCCGGTGGACAATACAAAAGTTAAGGTGTATAAAGCTTGATTTTATTATGAAATTATTTTCATCCTATTTCTCTATTTCATTGCGTTGTATGATAAAAATCATAACTACCTGTCCACAGGCTGTTAACTGTCGACCACAGGAAAGAAAAAGTGCATGTTCAGCT